>QFEC01002306.1:813-17500 GCA_003316585.1 Gomphus bonarii | reverse complement strand
ACTCTTTGTTCACTCCTGTATCGGCTGTCTGGTTGTGAGTTCGGATTGATTTTGAAATTTAAAGTCGGTCATATGCAAGCCGATATGATAGCACTGATGATATGGGGGATACTTAATGCCGAGCGTGAGCATTTTACACTACTAAATCTCTTGGTCCTTACGGTATCTAACCCCTAGTGGTTCTCGTTTTCCGCACATGGGCTTTATGGGGACAACGCAACAAATTTTTTTGCATAATTTTTGCATCGCTCAGTTTGTCTGCAACCTTGGTTATATATTCATCTTACAATTTTTATACACATGCCAAATGTAAGGCGATTATAATTCATTCTTAAGAGGCCGACAAGGCAGAGACTGATACTTCCGTGACCTTTGAAAGTCAGCCCGAGCCCATACCCTTACAAGTTTACCTGCTGGAAATCGACATACCAAGAATCTAGGCTGTATCTTGATATTATGGCATTAGTAATATTTGAGTCAGGTAGGTGTCTCAATCCTATCCCACAATTTCATTCAGCTCAAATTTCCTTCATCAAGTTATCCTTGGGTTAACTGTGTGCAAGGGCTGGAAAATTTGTGCGTCCTTGAAAACTATTAATGGTACTTCTGGCGTCATCAAAAGTATATAGTAAGATGCAGCGCCTACGCAAGCATCCTCATTCAGACCTTGTACCGAGATGGTAAGCCTGCAGAATGTTGCTAATCGCTTTCTAAGGATCAATTCAATTCATTGGTATCTCAGGAATATTGTACTACCTTGTCCTAATAGGTATTTTCCCCATTCTACAATTCTCGCCATCCTCGGGCGACTGATGGACCGTCTAGGTGCCTCTCTTTCCAACATTCTTATTCTTGTCAAAATGGTATGGTCAGATATTTCAAACGCTTTAACCCCTAACCTAAGCGTTCGTTGATGAAGCCCCCACCCCACCCATCTCTCATTTTGTATGTCCAAACCTTCTCTATAGTAATCGATTCCCTCCTGAATAATGACAAAACTCACCGATAGGATGCAACGAGTCATGCATTCGATCTTCACAGCACGAATACTCCTCAACCTCCGCGAGGCTGCCAACCGAGATCGTGTCGGGATGGTGTCAGGCAACATTTCAAGTCAGATCAGCAGCGGGAGAAAAGGCACCGCACTTTCGAGTGCTATCATTGGTGTGGATACATGGTTCCAGAATACCCACTCGGAAACGCAGCACATCAGAGACTCTGAACCGACTGCCGTTTGAGAATAACTATATAAACGATCATTACATATGGAGATAGTCCGGGCTTCTGATTTTAGCTGGAAACACAGATATAACAAACATCTAAACAAATGTCATTGATTAATGCTGTTAGTTGATTATCTGACATCATTGACTCCGCAACCGTTCCTCAGTTATATACGAAGCCCACCTCCCTCAAGCAGATGCACGGTGTGCCAAAATTGCACTGCCACAGGCGCAGCTCATCCACCGAATTATGACAGATATTGAAATATAAATATCGGTGGCACTGACCGAGGAAAAAAAAACACTGTTTACCTTAAGCGGCTCGTTGCAAATAGATGAGGAGTTACAAAGCATTTGTTGCCAATGTGACACTGCGGTTCCTTTGGGCGGAGGTGCACAGGAAGGTGGCTTCGCCACATGGACATCGACTAAGAGCTAACCTATCTTGTAAGGATGGCCGCTCATTACACTTGTGTCCATCACTACAATGTTAATTACACTTGCTATTTTTATATTTATTACTCATATACTTCAGTCATATTTTATATATGCTATTTTTAAATTCTTCCATCAGTTCCTATCAATTACCTTAGAGCAAGACTTCTTTATATACAATATTGCTGTCTTGGTCCTTCCTTTACAACACATGTGCTCTCCTTCAATTTATACTCCTTGACATGGTTACATACAATTGGCAATGTTAAAATACAGGGTGCTGTATCCCACTGGGGGTATAGGAAAGTTTTCCCATCGTGAATATCCTGAGGAAAACTCAAAAACATGGTTGAAGTTTTTCATAAATCTATTGTCCAAGAAAATTGGTACAGAGCTGTGAATTTAAAGCTGATTTTGTGGGTCATGACAATCATGGAAAAATATTTTTCCAGGTAAAACCCTAAATAAAACATTGTTGGAACAACTAGTTTTCAACAGGTAATATAGGGTAGCAAACTATGTAAAAACATAGGCTTCAACTGGAATTTTGCCTGTTAAAAGAAGAACAAATTCTGAGTATTTTTGCATGTATCACACTGTCAAAACTCCAATAACTCCACCAGTTCGACTCCCTTCAAAGTGAAATTTTACAAAGAGCTTACAGATGATATGAAGAGTATGCCTAAATATTTTCATGATTTTAGGATGACATTTCGGAACATACTATCCACATGATCCTGTATCTAACTCTGCAGGCCATGACACTGTTTGGAATTGACAGGAGTAATAATTGCTTGATTGGCAAGCATTTTCTCATATGATTTATTTTCTTATTCATTCCACACTTATATATTCCCCCTAAGAAGTTTTCCCATATCAAATTCCCATGTATATACACATGTACCACATGCATGGCTGCATTAGGCCTACTTCCATTTTTGTTCCATATTATTTTCAGATGACAAAATATTTTCTCATTTTTCATAAATACTTCAATGTATCTACAAATTGGCACAAATCAAAAAAGGACAACTGAAATTCCCAGAATACCCCAGTTCTCGCTAGACTTTGAGTCATACTTGAAGATTCTTCCTTTTGTATTAGTGAGCTCAAGGCCCAATACCATGCCACAGTCCACTAGATGTCTCAGGGCTTTTTCAGATATTGTCAAAGTACGATCTACCGAGCCTTGGTTCACTTGGTCGCAACGACCGAGGTCCTTCCATACTAAACAATAAGTCCTTAACTTACAAGTCTTAGGATCACGTTTGGCTTGGTTCAGTTACATTCTCCTTCACTCCATTTCTTCTTTTCCTTCATCCACTTTGCTTCTCTTACCTTGGTTCATGTACGGGCATGTATGCCCACCTTCATTCTTTCTAGTACTTTTGCTCCACATATCTTCATTCTAGTTTCCATGTTTAATGCAACCCTGTTGCATATCTTAAATGTTTCTTTTTTCCTATATAAGCTACCCATTATCTGTATGTATTCTCCATCCAGATAATTGACTTAGTTAGACATATGTCCTCTAGTTCTTAAAAGTCCCTTCATCCACCGCTCGGTTCCGACAACCTCAGCACCAACCGAGCCCCATCTGAAATATAGTGGCTCGGCGGATAGATAGGCACAATGCATGAACATTGAAGCGAACACCACGTCAGTCTTCGGCTCATTGGACCGAGCTGAACCACCCGAACCAAGGGTGTGTTGTGCACACACTTAACAGATAAATACCTGAGTTATTTGTGTATCTCAATGGCAGTAAAGCATTGCTGAGTAGTATTGTTATTGATCTCATTGTCCAAACAATAGAGGCCATGTAGTTTAGATGCCTGTAATAATACATATATTGCCAGATGAGCCTCTAATCATGCACTTCTGATGTGCAAACTCAGTTTGGTTCCTAGCATCATTGCACGAGCCAAAAGAAATGAGGGTAAAGGCGATTTTTGGAGCATATAGGGTGTCTTTAAGAATTAGATTCACTGGTTTCCCTTTCACTCTAGTAGATAACCTGAGTCTTACTGCCATAAGCTTTGCAGCTCCCTCTATTGGCTGCTCAGATAGTGCATGGTTCTGGGAAGCTATGATAGTTCTCCAGCATCCTTTGATGAGGTATCATATGGGAACTTGCACCCATGTGAGGGTGATGCTATTGAAAAAGTCACAACAACAAGATACTCCAATATTAATGAGCTGATAAGGGAATTCTCCACTTGGTATAGTGGTAATCCTCAGTTTATACAAGAGTTACTAGTAATAAGTACATAGAGAGCTCACCTGGTGTAGCGGTAATCCTCAGAGATCAAGCTGAGGGGTAACCATTGCACCAGACATGACTTATATACCCTAATCTGGTTCTTATTATGTAATTGGAAGATGCAAGGCATGGAAAGGGATGGAAACATAAACAGGAGACAACAAACTGAACAATGAACTCCAAGCTGAACCCTGACAACCCATATCTAGTATAATAGTATCTCCAGTGCCATCTTTGATAGTGGGTGCATAGTCATGATTAATGAATGCAGTAGATTCTTCATCATCCCCATGAGATGACCTCTCTTCATCAGCTACACTTGCTTTGCCTTTTCCCTTCTCTTTCTTCTTCTTAAATCTGAACTTTCTCTTTTGTCTAGGTCCCTGGCCTTCTTTTCCACCATCTTTAGCCCAGCAGTTCTCAATAGAGTGGCTGCCTTTTTGCAGTTTGCACATATATGCACCTTTTTCTCTGATCCACAAATCCTTGTTCTTCTTGAGTAATAGATAGAGTTTTTTGTCTATCATACTGAGATTTGAGGATCCTGATTATATTAGCTGGGTCCAATGGTTTTCCAACCTCTTCAAGAGATGTGATGAGGGCATTCATTACTGCTTCATAGGATGGCAGCAGTGAGGCTAGCAGGATGTCTAGGAATTCTCCTTCAGAGATTTTGCTCCCATGTCATTGAGTCTAGCATAGAGGTCTTGTGCTTTGTCTAAGTGTTCCCTGAGATCATCATCCTCTAACCATTTCATGTTCTGGAGTTGTCTCTGGATGGTAGTGACAACCATCTTCAGTTTTTTCATCATTTCTGCTACCAATGTATCCCAAACTTCTTTAGCATCTTTTTTCTTCTCTAGCATTAGTGCCAGTAATTTTGACACTGAGACCAAAATTTGGGTCTTAACCTGCCCTTCTCTGGCTAGGTATCTCTTGAGTCTTTCCTCTGCCTTATCCACTTTGACTTCTTCTTCATCAGTGAGAACATGTCCCTTGGGAAAGGTAGGAGGATCAGGAGGCCTGTCAATGGCTTCTTCAATATGCTTCAAGAGATTCTTTGACTCAAAATAGCTATGGAGAGTTGTAAACCACAGGAACCAATCAGATCCATCAGTGGCAAACTTCCCCATAGTTAAGGGTAGTCTCTCTGATTGCTCCCTGGGGCCCATAACCTATGAGGGGGATATAGCAGCTTTTTCACAGTAGTTGTCAGAGAAACTAATGGGAGATCTAAGTTTTACACACCTCAGTGGTGGTTCACAGTAATGTTATTAGTACAATACCTAAGTTTTACACTACAGAGAAAGAAATAATGAGAATATTCATTGCAAATCCTATTAGTACAGTAGCTGGCTCACCTCCTCAGTGGTGGTTCACACTGAGGAGTAAGCACATACACAGGTGCGTGTCTCACCCACATGTATGCATGAACCAGCCCATTCCTGTTTAATGCCCATTGCATAAGCAAGGTAGGCACTGTACTTCATTTACATAAGTGAGGAGACATTGAACCTTGGTTACATAAGCCAATGCTCTGTGCAACTCTTTGATTGATTCCTGCCAAGCTATTGGTGCACATGTGTAGCCTTGAGGCGGAGGCAAAGGTTAGTGCCATGTGGATAGTGTACAGAGAAAAATAGTGAGAACTCATGAACACATACACAGAAAAATTCTGAAAAATATTAGAGAATAGATTGGACTGGTTTTGTGAGTAAAATTGGTATATATTATGATTGAAGCTCTCAAATGTGGTATAGTGCATATATACACCCTACATTTACTCTATCTAGTTTCCAATGCATGCACTGCAGATACAATAGTCACATTCGCTGTTCATCACCAATGTACACCTGGCAATTCCAAGAACACTATCAGGACCACTCAGATAATCTACGATCTCAATGTAGGAAAATGAGTTCTAATATATTGGTGCAACTTCAGTAGATGCACAAGGGAAAGTCAAACTAAAATTAAAGCTCCTCAGTGTTATTGTCAACACTGATTTATTGAAGAATACTACCTAAAATTAAAGCTACAATTACATTAGATTTAATTGTACATAAGAAAGTATGGCTCACCTCCTCAGTGTTATGGTCAACACTGAGGAGTAGATGCACTTGCGCGCAAATGCGAGCAAGTACATATTACCCGTATGATGTCATAGTCGAACATCATAACGAGGAATACTATCGCGCGCGTCGTTACCGGCGGAGTTTGAAATCCGGCCGCGCGTCGTGTAGAAATAAAAATACAAGCCTTTTGAAATAGGAAAAATAAAAGAAAAATAAAGGAAAAATAAAAGGAATGTATACCGATAATTCCCCATTGAATGAATAAGATTTGATATTTTTAATTTTTTATATTTGGCTTGATTGGTTGGATTAAATCCCAACACTCAATGAACAAGCCAGATGAATATTCATGCTGCTTTTCTAGCAAAGCAATATAATATACCCCTGGATGTGGTCTTTTAATCACTTTCTCAGGTCCTCAGGTAGAGACACTTGATGGCCAAAGTTTTTTTGAACCATTGATGCTTCTCAACTCTTTCTTGCATAGGGCACCAAGGAAAAGATGGACATGATGCTTGTTCACCTGACCCACTGGTCCAATGACATGAGCAATAGACAAGAGGATTGTTACACTTATGACAAAGTTCACAATGAAGGGAAGGCTTAGGCAATCATTCATTTCAACATGCTGATGTGGTAACGGAGATTGTGGAGGGAGGTTCCTATTTTTATTTTTATGTTAGCATGATAAATGATTAGAAGTCAAGTTGAGAGGAGAGTGAGGGCTTGAGATCTACAATAATGACAAGGCCTGAATAATATCCAAAGTATGCTTTAGAGGGAGAGAATGCATGTGATGAGAAGCCTTGAAACTCTGGTGGAAAAGAGCAAGGCTCAAGTGGGGGGTCAGAAAGAATCCAGTCCTTATCCCAAGATACAGACACCAGGTGCTCCCCCAAAGCCACGAGTGGAAATGTGCCTGGGAAGATATGTGTGACTCAGCTTTCATCCAGCACTGTGATGGAATATATGAAGTTGATTCATGAGTAATGATGTTCCAGATACAAATTGTGTTGTCCACTGAGTCAGAGACAACTTGTGTTCTATAAGGTGAGATGGCAATGGATGTCACAGTACCTGAATGTCCCTCAAATATATGCTCTGCTATCCCCATAGAGGCACTCCATATCCAGACCAACTTGTTATTTGAGACAGATACAACATGTGTACCACTGGCAGAGACACAGTGCATGGCACCTGAATGTCCCTCGAGTGTGTGCTCAATCCTCCCTGTCATGGCATTACAAATCTGGACAGACTTGTTGAATGAACCAGAAACCACATGTGTTCCATCATGTGAAAAGGCAACACACAACAAAGAATGTAAATGACCCTTCAGTTCCTGCATTATATTTCCAGTAGTCACATTCCAAATCCACACTGACTTGTCGCATGAACCAGACATGATTTGTCTTCCATCAGGCAAGAAGGAAATACTAGTCACCTTGCCTGAATGTCCCTTCAGCACATGCTCTATCTCCTCCATATTGCCATTCCAAATCCAGATCAAGCCATCTGCTGACCCAGGCACAACCAGTGTCCCATCAGGTGAGAATGCCACTGACCACACCCAACCTGAATGTCCTGTCAGCTCATGCTCTCTCTTTCCCCAAATGACATGCCAAAAATCAGTCAAGCTTGACATTCTGTGGCTCCTGTTACTTGATAGTGTACTTGATTCAGTCTTTGATTCTCTGGTAGTCAGATACCAAATCCAGACTGAGCTGTCCCAAGCACCAGAGACAATGCATTGTCCCTTCAGCACATGCACTATATCTGCCTTTCATGCATGCAAGAACCAGATGGAGGAGTTGAGCAAGCCAGCCACAATCTGTGTCCCTTCAGGGGAGAAGGAAATGGACACCACCCCACTTGAATGACCTAGTCTACACTCTGCCTCCCTGCTATCAGCATTCCAGGTATAGACTAAGCCATCATTTGAGCCAGACATCATGCATGACCCATCAGGCAAGAATGCAATGGACACCACCTGACCTGAATTCCCCTCCAGTATGTGCTCTATTTCTCCTCTCATTGCATCCCAGATATGCATTGTCATATTGTATGACCCAGACATGAACACATGTACCATTAGGCAAGAAAGCCACAGAAGTCACCCAATCTGAATGCCCCTCCAGCTCCTGCTCTGTCTCCAGGGAACTCACACTCCAGATTCAGATAGAGTTTGCTCAGCCAGACACAAGATGTGTCCCATCAGGTGAGAAAGCCACAGATGCAACCCCATTCACATGACCCTCATATATGCCCATCATCTCTCCTGTAATTGCATCCCAGAGTCATACTGATTTGTCTAGTGAAGCAGATACAACCTGTGTCTCATCAGGAGAGAACACAATGCACAGCACCCAATCCAAATGTCTCTCCATCATGTGCTCCATCTCTCCAGTAGCTGCATTCCAAATATGAACTGATCTGTCCTCTAACCCAGATGCAATTCAGCTGCTGTCACTAGAGAGCATGACAGAAGTTGCACATCCATGGTGTTGCATGACATGCTCTGATGTCAGCTCCCATGCATCTGCAAGGCCAACTAGGACTTTAGCTCCAGGTATACTACAGAAGAATGTTGCATATTTCTGCTGTAGTATAGACTGTTTAGGAATCCAGATAAAGGCAGAGTGATATGTATTAAGGCAATGACAGCTGATGGCCTGAGATCCCATCTGGAGGCAGCGACAAGTATCATCAAACAGTACTGATTACTTATTGTGTGTGATTGGGTATTTCTGTCAAAGTGGTGAGCTAGTACTCTTCTCCACCCTGTGCACTTACTAATATGGCTTCTTTATCATTGTGAAGAGACTTAACACCTGATTCCAGCTCCCCAATTGCACTGAGGCACTCAAACCAATGCAATAGATGCATATCAGCAAATTCAGAAACACAGTTGAGTATTGTTGATGGCTCTCCAGAAGATACTTCTAGAAGATGAAATGCCCAATGTATGTATGAGTATCAGAGGGATGTTGAAATAATGCCTGGATCTTTGATTTCATGGGGGAATCTTCCAATTCTGCCCTCAGGCAAATTGCAGATGTTACATCTAAGAGAGTGGTTCAACAGTTCAAGGCACTTGATGATGAGAAGTTGGTGACCTCTTGTGTAGTCTATGCCATGTGCTTTGCAATGATCTGGATCCACAATGAATTCATGAAAAGAAGTGTGAAAAATGTTGACATGATCATGGTCATTAGATGGAATGGTGTCTGAAGTGATACCAGCATCAGAAGGTCATAAGCTAGCAAATAAAACAATAGCAATTATGTGAATGTAACATTTGCTGTGAGTAATTCAACACATTCTTTCCAGTCTTTGGCATCTGATTTGGCCTTCGTTCTTAGGATAGCCCATTTGATTTATGGGAACTTATGATAATATATTTTATATTCCCATTAAATTGCACAAGTTCACAAATATATGAGATGTGGTTCTGAACAGCCAATGAGGTCTGTTTCTGATGCATTTATGGAGTGACAAGATGTTACAATACTATAAATTGTTGTCACCATAGTAATTGTTGCTCTTGTCACATAAGAGTATGACAAAGTAAAAATACTATCACATCAAAGAACCAGTAAGATTGGTTGAACATTTGATGTTCAACATACAGGTGAGTTTTGCAATATCATGGACACTTACTTGGGCATAGAAGAGACATGTCCCTAGAGAACAGGATGCAACAGAATACTATTACAGCAACTAATCATTGGAGCACTGAATGAAGGCTATAAACCATACATGATCCTGAATTAGGGAAGGGCTGAATGTCACTCACAGGAACAGTGGGTGTGGTCAAATGGCAATGCTGCTTGTGAAGTAAGAAATTAGATACAAAAAAAGGGACAGGGTACTAGAATGTATACCTGCAATAGGCTTGTTTCTCAGGTTTGAATCAGCATCATTGAGGTTGATTCATAGAACTGTCAGATATCAAATTGTAGTGTGCAAGTCTTGTAACACCATAAACTAACCGCTCTCCTTTCAGGAGTCTTTCTTAAGTATTGCAGTATGAAAGAAGTCTTCTAGTTGGTGTACATGTCATATACAAACTTGAGAATTAATTACAAGTGTAACCAATAAATACCATACATTTCACATATTGTCAGTTACATATGTTGGAGAATAAGCAGAATTATAATTTTATGATAAGATAATGAGCTATTATGATTAATGTCTATCAGGAGTATGCTGAAGAATGTTACTACAAAGTTTTACAGTGGATCAGACTCATTTGGAATGCATATAGGTGCATATATGCACATATTCAAGTATTTTTGATTGATCACAACAATGAGAAACCTATATGGCTATTTATTTCAATGCAATGCTCAGGCCTGAGAGGAGATATTTTTCAAGATTTATTTTACATTTTCCCTTTCCCCAATCAAGTTCTATTACCTCCACAATCTGATTGTCCCCAGATGAAGTGCCTGTGTGGAAGTATTTTGTAGCCAAAGACCTGGGATCCTCACAACAATGAGAATACAAATATAAGCAGAATGTTATTGTATCTGATACTGGTTATTGGATAGAATAACATTCTACTTTATTCATATTGTCAAAATTTAGTGTTATTCATTAACAGAAGAGTTTTACAGGTATTTGATGCTTAATCACCCTGAGCACTTAGAGGTGCTAAAAGCAAATATCATACAAAATTTATGAGACATTTTCTCACCCACACATCAACACCTATTCTACCAAAATCACTGGACACTCATCCCCCATTTCACCTCTATAATTCCCATCATATCCAAAGTCACAAATCCCCCTGCTTTGAAATTCCACTCAATCCAAACTGAACTGAAGCATCTATCACCTTTGCATACATCATAGGGCCGGCATGAGCCTGGCCAGCCATTGACCTTATAAAAAGGATGTTTGCATTTATGGCTCCAGGTTCACTTGTATGTACATTATCATATTTCCTGTCCCCCAACCTTTGTATAAATTGTATTTCCTGTATGATGTCATGTGTGCATCATCCCCTCATGTACACATGTCTCATCATTTCATTGACCCCCTAAACTTGTAGTATTTAGTTAAAATGATGTAAAAACAAAAATAAGTATTCTATTATCATTCCACATTGCTCCTGACTGCCAAAGAAAAGTAAAAATAAATTTCTACTGAAATTTTCAACAAAACAAAAACTCTACTCTATTCTTTACTGTTATAGATAGTCAAAGATTTCACCCTATGTAGGTCAAGTTGGAATGCCTGGGATCCTTCTAGTTTACAAGCTCACATAAAAGTGGCAGCATTCACTACTGCTATCCAAGGTATTGTCAACTTTGGAGGGTTGGGCAAAATGTTGCTGTGAAGCCAGGTGCTATGAGCTGTAGTAGCTGGAGGGGTTGGCATAGGGGCTGCTTCTGAAGTCTTGAAGGTAATACTGCCCAATACCCAATCAATTGTTAGATCGTAGCCGGTGAGCCAGGTGTAGCCAAGTACTGTGGAGCAGCTGCTGTCTAATGAATTTACATAGAAAGTAACTGTCTGAAGTTTTCCAGTCAGAGAATAGTTATAGTCTGAGTAATGGTTGAGTTAGTAGAACCATCATATAGTTTTAATGGAATTGGGGGTACAGAAACTGTAGGTAGAGAATATTTCTGTACCATTTGTGATTCAATAAAAAAATCAGAAGAATCACAATCAAGAAGTGTAACCAAAGGATTTTCAGGCATATGGGTACATGTCAAATTTAATACTAAAGAGTTCTTTGAAAGAGTGGAAGAAACAGCATTTAAAGTGAGCATGTGAGCAAGGTTACTGAAATCCTTGGGCCACGTGGTTCCAAGATTGCTTATTTTTTTTTTTGATTCCATGGCCATGGAATCTTTGGCCTTGGAGTCAGAGCTTACCTTGGCAGCACAAGCTTTAGGGTTTGAGGAGTTTGTTGACTTGGGACTTTGGGCACTCCTTAACCATGTGGCCTTTTAAACCACACAAGAGACAGAGTCCCTGGTTAATGCATTGTTGATGCTCCTCAAGCAGAAGTTTGCCATCTTTCCTAAGCTTTGATGACAGGTTGGGTGTCTTGGTATTGTTTGAAGACTTCTGGTTGCTGCTGTTGTTATTGTTGTTGGTCCCCTTATGGCTCTTTTGGTTATTGTTAGAGTTGTTGGAGGACTGCTGATTGGACTGGTTGGAGAGATTGGACTGGTTAGAGGATGTGTTGTAACCTTGGGCGAGGTTCACAAGGTTCTCATACTCCTTGCATTCCCAATATCTACTGTCAATTTCCAATGAAAAGTTATGAAGCTTGGTGAGGGACTTGAAGCAAGGGAAATTGAGGAGATTGTCCTTTATATGTTTAGGCAATCCCTTGTAAGCCACATGAGCAAGCATGGGATCATTCCACTGAGTATGTGTGGAAGCTTGGGTGAAGTCAATGAAGTAGTGGGTGGCTTAGTGATGATCCTTCATAACTATTTTTTTTGAGCTCTATTTCTGCTTGTGCAGCATTGTTGAAAGGCCTGAAATTCATATAAAGCTTGGCTCAAAATTCATCCCAATTAGAGAGCCAGGTAGGCTCAAGATAGATCTTGCCAAGGATGGTGGGTTTGAAGTACTGGAGATTGGGGCCTGAGAGGTATGAGATGGCATACTGAATTCTTGATATGCCTGTCTTGAATGTGGATGGGAAGTCTCAGAAGTTCAGCATACATTGGAGGAAGAATGTATGGAGCTTAGCTTGGTCCATGTCATCATAAACCTTGGGTTTGTGGATTTTGGCTTGGGAGTCTGAGTCCACAGTGAGTGGGTGGGATAGACATTGAAACCTTTTTGATGAGCTCAACTGAATCAATATTTTTATTGACACTATGAGCATCTTCTAAGGGGTTGTTGCCATCATCCTCCAGGTCATCATCAGGAGGGCCTCCACCAGGAGGCCCACCAGGTGGAGGAGTCCTGCTGTTAAGTGCATGCACAGACACCCTTTGTTTGGAGGTTCAGCTTGGTCCAATGAGCCAAGGCTGGTGTGGCATTGGCTTCAATGTACTTGCATTGTGCCTATCTATCCATTCTGCCACTGGATTTCAGAAGGATGTTCAGTAAGAGCCTGAGATTGTTGGTACTGAACATGGACAATGGACTTAGAGACTTGAGAGCATATGCCTAACTTAGTTGATAATCTGAATGAAGAATACATACATGAAACTAACTACTTATATAGGAAACAGAGATGCCATAAAGTATGCAACAGGGTTGTATAAGGCATGGAAACTAAACTATAAGGAATGTAGAACTAAATGAGTAAAGAATAGGGGGTGGGCATACATGCCCATACATAGATATACTGAGGAATACCAAAGTGAAGCAAATGAATAAAAAGGAATATGATGAAGTGAAAGGTACTGAACTGAACCAAGCATATATGTATGACTTGTGAGTCCATGACCTGTATATGATATGTGGGGACTTCAGTCAGTATGACTGAGTGAACCAAGGTTCAGTAAATCATACTTTGACAGTACTTCCCTCTTAATGGCTGAACCTATGAAGCTGGTAAGTGGAGTTTGAACCTTTTTCAGTTTTGGATACCAATCTGAGATAAGCAAATTGTTTGGGAATATAATTTCCCAGGGAAGGCTTCTCCCATCACTCTCATCACCTCCCATCACCCCATGCTCCAAAATGGGATATGAAACAGATGAGGAAGAATGCATGCTTGAGGCATGCAAGCAAGAATGTAAACAAGTGCACAAAGAAAAGGAACACCTCAAGCACAAAGAGAAAGAACATGTTGAGTGCAAAGAGCATGAGCGAGAGGAACATGAACACATCAAATGCAAGGAGAGGGAGAGGTTGGAGTGGGAGGAGTGTGAGAGGAAGGAACAGGAAGAGTGCAAGAGGAAGGAGTGGGATGAACATGAGGAGAAGGAGTGTTGGGATGCAGCCAAGAAGGAGGCCAAGGAAGCAAGGTGGAGGGCTGAAGAGGAGGCTGTTCAGAAGGCAGCCAATGCAAAAGCAGCAACTGAAGCTGCCAAAAAAACACCACCAGCCCAGCCTCAGGCTGAGGACAACAACTTGACTTTCTTGCTGACTGACATGCCCATGCACAGAGGGTGCATAATGTAAGGGCAACCCCTGAAGTGCTTGCAGAGGTTACTGAGGTCATGTGGCTGAGGCTAGCAAGGGGGAAATCCTAAGAGGAAAACTTAGGATCCCTCACTAGTAAGCTGTCAAGGTTCAGCTTGGAGTTCATCATTCAGTTTGTTGTTTCCTGTTTATGTTTTTTTCCATGCCTTGCATCTTCCGATTACACAATAAGCACTGGATTAGGGTACATATATAAGTCATGACTGGTGTAATGGTTACCCCTCAGCTTTATCTCTGAGGATTACTGCTACACCAGGTGAGCTCTCCATGTACTTATTACTAGTAACCCTTGTATAAACTGTGGATTACTGCTACACCAGGTGGAGAATCCCATTATCAGCTCATTAATATTGGAGTATCTTGTTGTTGTGACTTTGTTAATAGCATCACCCTCACAGAAGATCAAGCTCCCTTTCAGAAAACCTCATCCTTTCCATCAGTTTCCACCTCATATCATATCTAACCAAATCCTGGAGCAATACTGGGAGTCCCTGGGTGAATCTGGGATTACCCTCAGAAATGTGTTTACCACTCAGGCAAACCAAGTTGAACTTTTACAGTGCCAGAATGAAATACTTCAAGACCAGTTGAGGGCCATGCAGAACAATAGGACCAGTGCCACCTCAGCTGCAGCAATTGCAGCAACCCAGCACTTGTCTACCCACATCCCTGCACCCAGCCCCCCTTCTCATTGCTCTATCAAGGCAGCTGATCCAAAGAAGTTCACTGGAGATAGGGCAGACACAGAAGGATTCATCTGTGCTGTGAAGCTCTCTATTACCCTTCAACCAGGAGCATTCCCAGATAAACAAACAAAAATGCTATATGCCCTCTCATTCATGTCAGGAGGCTCTGCAGCAATCTGGGCACAAAATAAGACACAAGCTATCATTGATGAAACCTCTTCAATTAGTACCTTCGATGAATTTGCTAAGCAGGTTGAAGCAGCCTTTGGAGACCCTGACCATGCCAGAACAGCCTATACCAAACTGCATGACCTCAAGATGATGTCTAGCATGTTAGCAGATGATTATACTGCACAGTTCGAGATACTTGCAGGAAGAACAGGCTTTAATGATGAGGCACTAGAGGATGCCTATGCATGAGGACTTCCAGTGACAATTCTAGACAAGATCCATGCACAACCATTCCTCCCATACAACCTCAAGGCATGGAAGGAATCTGCATGTCAGATTGACCACAACTATTGCCATCTTGTGGAAGTTAAGAAGGCACAAGCACCTCATGGTTCCCACTGCACTGTCCCAACCCACACTACAACTGCTCTTACCATGCCCACACCCAGCATTGCTACACCCATGGATATAGATTCTAATTGATGATGCATCAAGACTTGGATATGCTACAACTGTGGAAAGCAAGGCCATATTTCCCTAGCATGCCCAGAGCCCTGCAAGGAACGTGTCCACACAAACCTCACAGGAGCTGCACTTACAGACATTATCTCAGAGTCAGTATCAGCTGCTCTAGATGCTTGTGAGGCAGCACAGAAGGCAAAGGTCCAAACTTCTGAAGAAGGAGGGAAACAGGGTTTTTAGGAAAGTCAGTGTTAAAGACATGCCCTGCTTGACAAATTGGTTTTCAGTTCTGGAAACATGTATGCTAGGGAATACTAGAGACATGCTACACCCATTGCCAACCATAGACCTGACTGAAACCCAACCAGTCATGCCTGAAATCAAACCCACCACCCCAAACCCTGAAGACCACCCCCTTCCCCTTCTCTATGTACACTCTGCTGACACTCATTGGTGCACCAAGGTCCATCTGAAGGTCCAGTCTGTCGACACTGGATGTCCTCTAGTGATTGATGTGCTCCTTGACAGTGGTGCCACAGGAATGTTCATTGATGTCAAATTTGTTTGAGCAGAAAGGCTCAAAACTTACCACCTTCCTCATGCTATACCTATCTATAACATAGATGGCACTCCTAATGAAGTAGGTTCAATCAAGGAAGAGGTTGATCTCATCTGCACGTATGGACATCACACAAAATGTGCTACATTTTTAGTGATAAGCCTGGGGCACCTAGCAATCATCTTAGGACACACCTGGCTCACAGAGCACAACCCAGAAGTTAATTGGTGCTTGGACAAGATGAAAATGACTCATTGTCCTGGATCATGTGGTATTGCACTGATCAGCAAGAAACCTCAAGTTGAAATGGTCCCAGACATTGAGGAAGACCACATGCACCTTCCTGATCAACATACATGTGCCACAACTGAAGAGCCATTGTATTCACCTGAAAATGGAGACAGACTCTTTGTAGTCTTTGTGGAGGAGGACCATGAAGAAATTGGTGCAGGCTCAACTGTCTCACAACAGCTTTCCCAAAAGGCATTGGAGCTCACACCCACTAGATCCTTCGAAGATGTAGTTCCAAAACCCTATCAGGAATTCAAGGATGTCTTCTCAAAGGAATCCTTCAACAGGCTCCCCCCATGCAAACCCTGGGATCATGCAATTGAGTTGATCCCAGGTGCCAAGTCCTTTAGCACCAAGGTCTATCTGATGTCTCCCAATGAGCAAAGATGTGAGGG
>QFEC01002304.1:0-12344 GCA_003316585.1 Gomphus bonarii | reverse complement strand
CCTGGGCATGTGCAGAGCGGTGAGTGGGATGCCTGGGTAAAGCTGTGTGTTGACACATCTTATGGCAGTCTTTGAGGTGGGTGCCTACATCCTGGGGCATGTGGGTCATGTCTGAGGGATCATGGAGGTGGATGCATGTCTCCTGAGACATGCAGAATCATCACCACTCGCTAGGGGTGAGTTGCTAGAAGGATGCAAGGGTGATGGTGGTGGGCAATGTCAATGGTGAGTGCACACATGCTCTTGTTTCAGGTGGTTTGGCTTGGTCTAATGAGCCGAGGTTCGGATGTGGCATCAGCTTCAATGTTCTTGCATTGCACCAATTCTCCTGCCTGTGCCACTGGATTTCAGACCAATGTTTGGTAGGGTCCAAGATACTCAGTACTGAACAGTTGGACTACTAACTTAAGTACTGGTAGCATATGTCTAACTCAGTTGATAATCTGAACGGAGAATACATACATGAGGGCTAGTTACTTATATAGAGAATGGGATGCCATAAGATATACAACAACATTGCACAAGGCATGGAAAGTATGGGGGTAAGAATAGTAATATATGAAAAGGCGGGCATACATGCCCATACATGTACCAAAGGGTACCGAAGTGAAGCGAGCGAGTAATAAAGAATATAGTAATGTGTGATGTACTGAACTGAGCTGAGCTGAACCAAATTGGTACTTGTAAGACTTGGAAGTCTGTAGTTTGTAATACAGTTGGTCAGACTTTGGTCGGTAAGAGCAAGGGAACCAAGGCTCAGTAGATCGTAATTTGACAGAGAGTTTGGATTAAATAAAGCAGAAACATTGAGCTTAACCTCACTACTAGCACCAGCTGAGTCAACACAACTCTCAGGGTGCTCAGAGGCTGAAGAGTTGCGGACTATTTTTTTGACTTGGTCACCTTAGCCAAACTTTCAGCTTTGGTGTCCATGGCAGTAGCCACCTTGGGGGTTGAAGGGGTCGTTGTTGCTCATGCCTTAGTGGATTTTGGGCAGTCTGTGACTTTGTGACTGTCAGTGCCACACAGGAGACAAAGATTATTGTTGATGCATTGCTAGTGTTCCTTGGGAAGGAGCTTGCCATCCTTACTGAGCTTATTTGCATACTCAGGTGGGTTTGGCTGGGATGTAGAATTGTCCTTGCCCTTACCCTTGGATTTTTTCAGGCTGTCAGACTTGTCCATGTTAGTTGGCTTGGGCTTGTCTGGCTTTCCTTCTTTTTTCAGCTCGGAAGGACCCTCTCAGACCTGCTCTGCCTTTCTCTCCCAGTATCTCACATCGATCCATTGAACAACATTTTGGAGCTGGTCGAGGGTCTGGGGCTTGTTGAAATGGACCAAGCCATCCTTGATTTGCTTCGGTAAGGCCATATAGGCCTTCTGAAGCAGGGCATTGTCATTGTAGTCAACAAATGCAGTGAATCAGCAAAATTCCACAAAGAACCAAATGGCCTTGTGGTTTTCATGCATAGTTAATTTTTCGAGAGCAATCTCGGCTTCGGCTTGTTCATCCCATGAACTGAAGTTGATTTGTAACTCGTTGAGAAAGCTATCTAAGTTGGTGGCCCATCTCAGCCCAGTTTGGGGATCACCAGTGAGATATGGCTTGAAACATTCCAGCATGGTCCCTTTGAGGTAGGAGATCATGTAGTTGACCTTCTGCCTATCGTCAGTAAAGGAATTGGGTCACATCTGGAAATTAATATTACCCATAAAGATGAAGCCTTTGAGCTTCTTTGGGTTGGCCCCGTTGAATGGGTCCAGTTCCCAAATTCGGGTGGTCTGACCATCTTGGCATTGCTGCTGGGCAGTCCTACCAAGCTCCAAGATTGCATTGAGGAAGTCCCAATTGTTTGTGGGTTGAGGGGTGCCTCTTGGAGGAGAAGCGGCCCTTGGAGGAGGAGTGAATTGCGGAATGGGAGGATCATCCAGTTTGGGGGCCTCAGGAGGCCTGACCAAGTTGTGTTTGCTCCTATCCAGGTTGTTATCATATTCACCATTGCCTTGTTACTCATACAGTTCATAATCGATAACCTCTTTGATTTGAGCAGATTGTGAGGGAGAACTGAGAGAATGGAGTGAGTGGGGTGAAGCATTATGACTGAAGTGGAGAGGTGGGGTAGAGGACATTCCACGCACTCTTTGCTGTAAAACTGTAGGGGTGAGCCAACTATGTTTGGCTCTGGCAATAGCTCTAGTATGAGGAGGCATATAGTTTGAATAGTACAAGACAGGAAGATGATTAATTCAGATTATACTGTTAAGTGTGTGCACACATGCTGTCAGTTTGGGTGGTTTAGCTTGGTCCAATGAGCCAAGGTTTGGATGTGGTGTCGGCTTCAACATTCTTGTGTTACGCCAATCCTCCTGCATGTGCCACTAGATTTTGGATGGATGTTCAGTAGGGGTCCAAGGTGCTTGGTACTGAACGGTTGGACTACTAACTTAAGTACTGGTAGCCTATGTCTAACTTAGTCAATAATCTGAATGGAGAATACATACATGAGGACTAATTACTTATATAGAGACTGGGGTGCCTTAAGATATGCAACAATGTTACACAAGGCATGGAAACGAGAATATAAAGTATGGATGTAAGAATAGTAATATATGAAAAGCAGGCATACATGCCCATACATGTACCAAAGGTTACTGAAGTGAAGCGAGCAAGTAAATGAGAATATGTTCAAAGTGTGAGGTACCTAACTGAGCTGAGCCAAACTGAATAGTACTTTGTAAGACTTGAACATCTGTAGCTTGTAATACGGTATGGTAGACTTTGGTCGGTATGACTGAGTGAACTGAGGCCTGGTAGATCGTACTTTGACAGGTGGTGGAGGAGGACATGGATGCACCAGCAAAGGTACAGGAGTTCTACCACTCACACCCAGGTGCACCCTGAAGGATTTGATCAATGGCTTTTGAATCAATCATTGCACATGCTTCTAGGATGCAGCACTCTAGAAGGGGGGTGATGTCAGGGGACTACCCATTTTATGACCTGAACTGATGCTGAACTGATTTGCCTATACCAACAGTTACTGGACCAAACCATGCATACAGACAATAATAGAAGTGACAGTCGCTCAGTCCAACCACATGACATCCTGCACCAAGAAACTGAGGTATCAGCCTGAGCACTGGAATGCTGGATATGGATTATAGGGCCATCATACCTTAGGGTCCAATTGAGGGGTAAGGTATGCCGAGGAAGCAGGAAGTGGACAATGAGTATATAGGTTACATAGCTCACTAGCAAGAGATCCTAACTTTTCCTCTTAGGATTTCTGTAAGGAAAACCCCTGGAGTGCTCACCAAGGTTACTGAGGTCATGTGGCTGAGGCTAGCAAGGGGGAAATCCTAAGAGGAAAACTTAGGATTCCTTACTAGTGAGGTATGCAACCTATATACTTGTTGTCTGCTTCCTGCTTCCTCAGCATACCTTACCCCTCAATTGGACCCTAAGGTATGATGGCCCCATAATCTGTACCCGGTGTTCCAGTGCTTGGGCCAATACCTCAGTTTCTTGGTTTGGGATGTTGCACAGTTGGACTGAGAAACCGTTGCTTCTCTTACATCTGTATGCATGGTTTGACTCAGTAACTGTCAGTAAAGGTGAATCAGTTTGGTATCAGTTCAGGTTGTAAAATGGGTGGTTCCCTGACATCACCCCCCCTTCTAGAGTGCTGGATTCTTGAAGCACATGCCATGATCAATTTGAAAGCCACTGACTGAGTTTTTGGGAGGGTCTGGTTGTGTGAATGTCTTATCTGTTGAGGAAGACTCGGTTGCCTATGCAATACTCAGGGGTGAGAATGTGGTGTTGGCTGTAGTACTGAGTCATATCATCCTTTGCTTTGGCCAGTGCTGACTATGCTTCTTCCAATGACTTCTCCATACTATCTTTGAACTCATTCACCATCTCAGTTCAGGACTTGGGCTCTCAGTGCTCAAAGCTCATGCATGGCTGCCTTCCCGTGTCTATGAGGGTGACACTATTGATAAGGTCATGACAACAAGATACTCTAATATTTAATGAGCTGATAAGGGAGTTTTCCACCTGGTGTAGCAGTAATCCTCAGAGATCAAGCTGAGGGATAACTGTTACACCCGTCACATTTATATACCCTAGTGGAAAGTCACAGAAGGCCATAGATGGTGATAGAAGGTGATGGAAGGTGATGGAAAGTGACAGAAAGTGATGGAAAGTGACAGAAAGTGATGGAAAGTGATGGAAAGTGATGGAAAGTCCTGGAAAGCTATAGAAGGTTATGGAAGGCCATAAATGAGAAACAACAACTGACAATGATCTCCAAGCTGAGCCCTGATGGTGTCTAACATGAACAGGGTTTGCTGGGTGGCCAAGTGTACGTGGTTGTTGTACTGGAACTCAGCCAGCAGTAGATCATCCCAGTTGTTCTGGTGCTTGTTGATGAACAGACAGGGGTACTGTTCAAGTTCTTGGTTGACATGTTCAGTTTGACCATTCACCTGAGGGTGGTATGCTGTTGGGCTGCAAGTTTGATACTGAGGAGCCGATAGAGCTTGCAAGTGAATTCAGTGATGAACTAAGGGCCTTGGTTGGAGATGACTTGCTTTGGGAGCCCATGCAGCTTCCATACATGCACAAGGTAGACCCAAGCCACTTTGAGTGCCATGATGCTAGTGTTTGTGGGCTTGCTGACTGAGTCCACCATGTTCATTACTGCATTGTAGCCATGGGCCTGGGGGAGTTTGACTATGAAATCCATGCTGATTGTGTCCCACTGAGATTTGGGGATTGGCAGCAGTTTGAGCTCTCCCATTGGTGCCTGCCTTCAGGCCTTGGTTCAGGTACAGAGGTTGCAAGTCTTCATGTACTGTCACACTTACTGAGACATATGTGGCCACTAGGAGTTTTGTGACATGAGCTCAAGGGTTTTCCACCTTCCCACATATCCCACCACTCATATGTCATGATGCTGGGATATGATACATTGCCTCAGCTCAGGATCATTGGGGATGTAGATCCTTCCTTGGAAGTCCAAGAGGCCTTCTTGTTTGTTCCACTCAGCTGAATGTACCAATCAGTCATGGCCCTTCTTCAGCTCAGTGATTGCTCTGGCCACAGGATCCTCAGGTCTGGATATTTGGAGGTGCACTCAAATATCCCAAAGGAGCTCTTGCTCTTCTCCTACCACCATGACTCCTTCTAAGGCCCAGATTGTGAACAGGTCTGGCCAAAGAGGGTCATGTCTTTGTTATCCCCTGCACCTGTGCCATGGTCAGATCTCCTCAAGAGTGCATCCACCTTGCCCATGCTCCAGCTGGGCTGATGGTGGAGTGTGAAGTCGAACAAAGAGAGATAGAGGGACTATCTTGCCTGCCTTTGGTTGAGCTTCTTTTATGTCCATAACTATTTCAAGTTCTTGTGATCTGTCCAGATCTCAAACTTGAGCTGGGCCCCTTCCAGGAAGTGCCACCACTCCTCTAGTGCTCACATGATGGCCAACATCTCCTTGTCATGGATCTTGTAGTTCCATTTGACTGGACTCAGGCTTTTGGAGAAGAAGGCAATTGGGTGCCACATCCCATCCTTGGGTGACCGTTGTGAGAGGGTGGCTCCCATGGCAAAGTCTGAGGTGTTGGCTTCCACTCAGGACATTCATGAGTCATCTGGGAATGCCAAGACCAGGGCTGAAGTGATATGATCCTTCAGCTTCTTCAGTACTGCTTCCTTGGTGTCTCCCCACCTCCACTGTTCTCCTTTCTTCATGAGATTGAACAAGGGTCAAGCATGGAGCAAAAACTCTTTAATGAACTGCCAGTAGAAGTTAGTGAACCTGAGAAAGGATTGTACTTCTTTTTGGTTCACCGGCCAAGGCCATTTGGTCATGCCCTGAATCTTTACCAGGTCCATCTCCACCTTTCCCTCTGAGATGACCAACTCAAGGTATTCTATATGTGTCTGCTTGAACTTGCACTTCTCCTTCCTCAGGTAGAGCTTGTTTTCTCGGAGGCATTCCAACACCCACCTTGTGATCTCTCAGTGCTCAGCTTGGGTCTTCGAGTAGATGAGGATGTTGTTGATGTACAAACAAACAACCCCTTCCATGATGAGGTCCTGGAAGATGTTGTTCATCATCATTTGGAATGTGGCTGGGCTGTTGGTGAGTCTGAAGAACATCACCAGTGGTTCAAACAAACCTTGGTTCATTTGGAATGCAGCCTTCCACTCATCACCCTCCTTGATCCAAATGTTGCTGTAACCCCACTGAATATGCAGCTTTGTAGTATTTAGCTCCCTTGAGTTGGTTGATCAGCTCAGGTATGAGAGGGATTGGATACCAATCCTTTTTGGTCATGGTGTTCAAGTGTCAGTAGTCCTGCACAAGCCGAAGCAAGCCATCCTTCTTTTTGATGAAGAACACTGGGGAGGCAATTCAGGATTTAGATGGCCAAATATGTCCCATGTCTAGGTTCTCTTGGATAAAGTAATTGAGCTGGGCTTTTTTCAAGGGGCACATGGGGTAGACCTTGCAGTTGACTGGGTTTGAGCCTGGCTCTAGCTCAATGGCATGAGCCTAGATCCTTCACTTGGGGAGTTCATTGAAGGATTCCTTCATGAACCCACTTTCAAACTCTTGGAGGTAGTCCAGAATCTTGGTCTCAGCTCAGGCATTCTTGTAATGTGCTTCTACCAGTCTTTGTGAGGTTGTCTGTGTGGCTCAGATGTATTCTGGTTTGGGTGGCAGCATCACATACATCAGTCTGTCTCCTTCCTCCAACTCATCCCAAGGCCCCTCTGCACCAGCACTGTCATCCTCATTACCTTCCTCTCACTCATTCTCTTCCTTGGGAAGCTTCAGGATTGGGCTGGCTCAGCACATCCAGATCTGCTGCTTGTTCTTTTGGGTCTCCTTCTGCTCTTCTCAAACCTCAGCTCAGCAAGTGTGACACTGGTCCAGGCATCAGTTCATCTTGATCTTCCAAGTTTGCCAGTTGATCTCAGGATTGTGGTTCTCCAGCCAGGTGAACCCAAGAATAATATTCTGCCTGCCCAAGTCAGTGACTGCAAAGGTGGCATGCTTGGAGTAGCCCTCTACTCAGAGAATGATGTCCACTATCTCTTGAATAGACCCTGCTTTATTGGGGATCCATCCACATTGTAGATGGGGATCAGCTGTTGGAGTTTCTGGGTGATAAGGCAATGATGTTCAGCATAGGCTTGATTCATGAACAGTCCTGAGGCCCCACTATTGATGAGGGTGGGTCAGGGCCTGACTTCGGCTGTGTCCATTGTCTGAATCTCAACCTTGATGCCAAGAGACTTGGGACTCAGGTTAGCTGCAATTACATATTTCTTTGGGAGCTTTTGTTCCCACTTTTGGAGCCAGACCCAAGGGGGTTTTGAGGGTCTAGGGGTGTCAGGTTTTGGTGCAGCTGTTTTGGTTTTGGTTTGGTTTGGTTGAATGGGGGTTGTTTCATATTCTACTTCCAAACATGAGAACCAGTTATGTACAGGAAGTGGGGGTGCACTATTTATCCACTGCAGGCTCCAAAACCCTCTTCTTCCCCTTCTAACATTTCCACCACCCTGGTTTCTAACCCAATCTCAGTTTTGGCTTCAGTTTTGGCCAATGGAACACTCAATGTGTTGGCCAGGGCTAATAGTTTAGGCAACAGTTCCAGTCATTCTTCTAGGCTCATGGTCCAGATATTGAATGAGAGGGGGAACTCTCAGGCATAATGGCCTAGTTTCATGCATTGAAGGCAGACACCTGGCAGTGTGGCTTGGGATCAAGTTTGGTTGATGTCCATGGGAGCCAGGCCATTTTTGGGCATGGTGGACACTGGTGGGACTAACTGCCAAGGGGTGATGTCAGTCCTAGGTCTCTCCCAAGTTGCCTTCATTGGTATTGTGGGGAGCTGAGGTGGCACAAGCAGCCAATCTCAATTTGTTTCCATGAATCCATCATTGGCCTCTCTGTTTCTTGTCACTCTCCTCACCACTTTGTACCACCCTTCCAGGTCATCAAAGTCTGGAGCCCCATTGCCAAGTAGAGCTACCCTGTTCTGCATGCTTGGTTCAAGGCCCCTGTGGAATTTGATCACCATCATCTTGTTGTCATGATACTTAGCCAGATCAATCAGTTTGGTAAACTTCACAATGTATTCCTCTATCAAGTCCTTGCCCTGGTACTATCCCATCTTTCAAGTTTTGTAAGGGCTGAGAGTTGTTCATTCTTTGAGCAGAAACAGTTAACAAAGTCAGCCTCAAGGGCATTCCAATCTGGGTAGTAGAATCAGCCAGACCTCTTGACTTGGAGGACCTTATTAGTGACCTGAGCTGCTTAGTTGGACTTGAAGAAGGAGAGGGCCCAGTAGATGAAGGCCTGGTTGTTTGGGAAATGGTTGCCACAGATCACAAAGTAGATGCTACAGGAGTTGAGGAATGCGTGGCCTTTGTCATGGTCACCATTAAAGTCTGAGGGGGATGCCAGTCTAATTCAGGAGGTGACCAAGAGTAAGGGTCTCAGTATTCTTGGTTCACATGCACTTGGTGCTAGGTCATCTTCTGGGTCGAGGAACTCTATATCTCTTCTTTCTTGGTCCCTTTCTAACTTCTGCATCATTGCTTTTAAAGCATTATTTATTTCAGCATTAGCGGCTCAGTTCACTGCCAACTCTTGTTCTAACCATTGGAAGCACTTGTTGGTGTCCATCTTGGTTTAGGAACTCAGTAGTGCATGCATTGCCAAGGCTGTTGCAGTTATAGAGGAGGGGGAGTCTGGCATTACATAAGTGAGTGAGGCAAGGCTATCCAAGTCACTTTCATTTAGACCAAAGCCCCCTATGGTTGTATAGTGATGCAACTCCCAGTCCTTGTTGGGGCAAAGTTTTCCTAATGTAAGGTCAACCCCTGGAGTACTTGCCAAGGTTACTGAGATCATGTGGCCAAGGCTAGCAAGGGGGAAATCCTAAGAGGAAAACTTAGGATCCCTTGCTAGTGAGCTATGCAACCTATATATCCATTGTCCACTTCCTACTTCCTCAGCATACCTTACCCCTCAATTGGGCCTGAAGGTGTGATGATCCCACAATCCATGTCTGGTGCTATGGTGCCCAGGCTGATGCTTCTGTCTCTGTGTTCAGGATGTCTCATATCTGGACTGAGAGACTATTGTTGCACTTATCATCTGAATGTGTGGTTTGGTTTGGTAACCCTTGGTGCAGATGAATTGGCTCAGTATTGGTTTGGGATTTGAAATGGGTGGTCCACTGACAAGATAGGCCAAAGGGCATGGTGAGCCATTCAAAAGACCCATATCAAGTTCTGAAGGCTGTCTTCCATTTGTCCCCTTTTGCAATACAAACAAGGTGATAGGCATGCCTAAGGTTGATTTTGGTATAGATGTGAGCTTTCTTGGGAGCATCTAAAAGGTCAGTTATTAGTGGTAGTGGGTACCAGTCCTTTTTGGTGAGTCTGTTAAGACCTTGGGAGTCTACACAGAGTCATAAGGAACCATCCTTTTTCTGCACAAACAATACTGGAGCACCATGCGAGGAGTGCAATGGGTGGATGAATCCTTTCTTGAGGTGTTCATCGAGGAATTCTTGAAGTGATTGAAGCTCAGAGACAGACAGAGTAGATAGGACCAAGTGGAGGCAAGGTCCCATCTTTGAGGTTGATCTTGAAGTCATAAGATCTATGAGGTACTAGTGTATCAGCACTGACTTTGCTGAAAACATCAGTGAAGTCATGGTAATGCTTGGAAACATGCTGTTTAATGCTGTCCAAGATTTCAGAGGTTTTGACTGTGGCTGAACCTCAGGCAAAGATGTTGAGGTCAGTGAGGTCAAGTTGAAATGCCTGAGATCCTTCTAGTTTACAAGCTTGCATAAAAGCAGCAGTGTTCACTAGAGCTATCCAAGGTGTTGTCAACTTTGGAGGGTTTGGTAAGGTTTTGCTGGGAAGCAAGGTGCTACAAGCTGTGGTAGTCAGAGGGGTTGGCAATGGGACTGTTTCCAAAGTCTTGAAGGTAATACTGCACAATACCCAGTCAATCGTTGGATTGTAGTGGGTGAGCCAGTTGTAGCCAAGTACCACAGAGCAGCTGCTGTCCAATGAAGTTACATAGAAAGTAACTGTCTGAAGTTTGCCAGTCAGAAAATGGATTGGAATAGTTGTAGTCTGAGTGATGGTCAAGTTAGTAGAGCCATCAAATAGTTTTAATGGGATGTGGGGTAGAGAAACAGTAGGTAGAGAATATTTCTGCACTACTTGTGATTTAATAAAACAATCAGAAGAACCACAATCAAGAAGTGTAACTAAACAGGTTTTAGGCATAAGGGTACATGTCAAATTCAATACTCAAGAGTTCTTTGAAAGAGTGGAAGAAATGGCATTTAAGGTGAGCATGCAAGTGAGGTTACTGCAATCCTTGGGCCATGTGGTTCTAAGATTGCTTATTATTATTATTTGATTCTGTGGCCATGGAATCCTCAGCCTTGGTGTCAGAGCTTGCCTTAGCAGTGCAAGCTTTAGGGTTTGAGGAGTTGGTCATCTTTGACTTTGGGCACTCCTTAACCATGTGGCCTTTTGAACCACACAGGAGACAGAGTCCCTGATCGATACATCATTGATGCTCCTTGGGCAGAAGTTTTCCATCTTTCCCAAGCTTTGACAAAAGGTTGGGTGTCTTGGCATTGTTTGAAAACTTCTGGTTGCCATTATTGTTGTTGTTATTGTTATTGGTCACCTTATGGCTCTTTTGGTTGTTGTTGGAGCTGTTGGAGGACTGCTGGTTGGACTGGTTAGAGGGATTGGACCAGTTGGAGGACATGTTGAAACCTTGGGTGGGGTTCATGAGGTTTTCATACTCCTTGCATGCCCAATATCTGCTATCAATTTCCAATGCATAGTTACAAGGCTCAGCAAGGGACTTGAAGCAAGCAAAATTAAGGAGACTGTCCTTTATATGTTTGGGCAATCCCTTCTAAGCCATGTGAGTGAGGGTGGCATCATTCCACTGAGTATGAGTGGAAGCTTGGGTGAAGTCAATGAAGTGGTGAGCAGGTCAATGATGATCCTTCATGACTATATTTTCAAGCTCTATTTCTGCTTGCGCAGCATTATTGAAAGGGCCAAAATTCATTTCAAGCTCAGCACAGAAATCTTTCCAATTAGAGAGCCAGGTAGGCTTGGGAGAGATCTCACTGAGGATAGCAGGTTTGAAATACTGGAGAGCAGGGCCAGAGAGGTATGAGATGGCATACTGAATCTTTGATGCACCTGGCTTGAAATTGGATGGGTGATCTCAGAAATTCAGCATACATTGAAGGAAGAATGTATGGAGCTTAGCTTGATCGGTGCCATCATAAACCTTGGATTCACAGATTTTTGCTCAAGAGCCTGAGTCCACATTGGGTGGTTGGTGAGACATTTAAAGACCTTTTTAATGAGCTCATCTGAGTTAATGTTTGTATCAATGCTATGAGCATCTTGTAATGAGTTGTTGTCATGATCTGGGTCATTGTCAGGAGGGCCATTATCAGGAGGCAAGCCAGGTGGAGGAGTCATCCTGAGTCCTGGGTCTTTGCCATGGCCAAGGTCTTTGGTGTCAACAGTGTTGGGGGAGTAAACTTCCCCAGGTTGTTCAGAAAGTTGTCATAAATCAGATATTGCTTGTAGACTAGATGGGGTCAAAGGCACCATAACTTGTCTAATGGCATGAGTACTGGAGCGAGTGGTCATAATATGTTATAAAATGTCCATTTCCACATCCCATATACATCACACAAGACAAAAGTAGATAAAATAAGTATTCAAAGAGAACACAGACCCCTACCACACACATATGCATTCATAATCCAGACAGACAATCATAGCTACCATTCCCAAAAAGAATCACCTAGATAGCTTCATTCCTGACACTTACAGAATGTTTTAGATACCACGTGGCCATGGCACTTTGGATCCAGGGCAGGGAAGCACCCGGGTGGCTAAGGAGCGGAAAGGATGGAAAAGACTTACAGGGTCAACCACGAGAGGATCAGACTGTGGTCATGGTGGATATAAGAGATGGAAGATATGAAAACAGTATGGAAAAGGACCGAAGGACTTAGGAGCAGGAACAGAAGTAAAAGGGGCACATATATGCAGACATGGGCATCGGCAGGCATATTGGAACCAATAGAAGCACATAGGGGCTAGAGAAACCATCAGGAACTCAAGAACATATATCAAAAAGAACCCACAAGTATTTTTGAATACTACCGATCAGAAACGGACAGCAGAATAGGCAATGCAGTGATACGTATAGCACGGGGACCCGACGCGTCTATCCCAGAACAGTTTTATT
>QFEC01002289.1:2267-18988 GCA_003316585.1 Gomphus bonarii | reverse complement strand
TAGCAAACTGAGCTGCTCAGTCAGTTTTGTAGAAGGATAGGGCCCAATGGATGCAGGCCTGATCGTTTGGGAAGTGATCACCACAGATTGTGAAGTAGATGCTGCAGGAATTGAGGAACATGTGGCCTTTGTATCAGTTGCCATCAAAGTCTAAGGGGGACACTGGTCTAATTCAAGAGGCAGTTGTGGACAAGGGACTCAGTGTAAGGGCAACCCCTGTTGCACTTATGGAACGTCACGCAGTGCTAGCAAGGAGGAAATTCTAAGTTAGAGATTGTCCTATGTACAGTAAAGAGGGTCTCACCTAGCAAGATGGAAATCCTAAGAGGAAAGTTTAGGGTCCCTTGCTAGTGAGATGTTTGATCTATATACTGATTGTCCGTGTTCTACTTCCTCAGCATACCTTACCCTTCTCTTGGGTCTTAAGGTATGCACACTGATTCTATAAATACTGGGTGCCTCTGGAGCCGATCCCTCAGGACCCAAACTGAGGTTCAGGCATTTAGCCCTTATAGATATTGACCCAAACCAAGGTACCTCTCCTCAACCTAAGTGACTTGGCCTCCAGTCGAGTGGATCCTTTCTCAGCCCTCCTCAGTCCTCAGCCTCCCACCTTAGATCTTGGCTCCTGGCTCAGGAACTTTGTGGGTAAGTGCTGAGCTGTTTAGCGGGCCCAAAGGTACCAAAGGTTTGGAAGGTCTTGCCAAAAACCTCAGGTCACTCGGTGCATTCCCAGCTGAGCTGTGTTTGTTTCAGCTTGGGGCTTGAAACAGGTCATCCCCTGACACTTGGGACCCTCGGTTCATGGGCACTAGGTGTTGGGTCATCTTTGGGGTCAAGGAACTCTCTTTCTCTTTCTCTTCTCTCTGGTTCATTTTCTAATCTCTGCATTATTACCCTTAAGGTGTTACTAATTTCAGCATTACCTGCTTGGTTCGCTGCCAACTCTTGTTCTAACCGAAGGAAATGTTCATCAGTGTCCATTCTGGCTCAGGAACTCAGTAGTGCATGTGATGCCGAGGCTGTTGCAGTTATAGAGGAGGGGGAGTCTGGCATTACATAAGTGAGCAAGGTGAGACTCTCTGAATTGCTTTCGTTCAAACCAAAGCCACCTATGGTTGTACTGTAACATGACTCCCAGTCCTTATTGGGCAAAGTTTTCCTAATGTAAGGGCAACCCCTGTAGAGTTCACCAAGGTTACCAAAGTCACATAACCAAAGCTAGCAAGGGGGAAAACCTAAGTCTATTAGATCGAAAACCTAAGAGGAAAACTTAGGGTCCCTTGCTAGTGAGCTATGCAACCTATATACACGTTGTCCAGTTCCTACTTCCTCAACATACCTTACCCCTCAGTTGGGCCTTAAGGTATGCTGACCCCACAACTCGTATCTGATGTTCAGGTACTCAGGCTGATACCTCAGTTGCTTAGTTCAGTATGTCACACCATTGGACCAAGCAGCTGTGGTAGCTCTTATCATATGTACACTTGGTTTAGCTCGGTAACCATTGGTATAGGTGAACCGGTTCAGCATTGGTTTGGCTCACAAAATGGGTGGTCCCCTGACACTGTATTCTATCACGCCTGGGCATGGGAGATGGTACAAGAGAGGTTATATGCCGCTGAGATCAGCATGATGTGTGTGAACCCTCACACCATGTTTCCCAAGCCTTCGCCAGCCTGAACAACCTCTTCAGTGCAAAGCCTGAGATGGTTCATGTATTGCAGGAAGTCCTGCATTGCAACAGGTAGAGGCCATAGGCAATGATGTCAAATCAGATACCCACTTCAAACATTGTCCTTGCTCTAAGAAGAAGCACTGAATCAAATTGTCCCACCCTCATCAGAGCTTCCACAGCCCTAGAGACAGACTGTCAAGCACGACCACTTCAGAGTTAGGTACCCACCATAAAGTATCTTGTTGGCAAAGTAGTGTAAACAAGAAATGTAACCATTTTCATGTAATGTACACAGGCAGAAAGTCCCCTCGTCACCACCAACACCATCATGGTGCAGTGTCAGTATAAACTTGTACTCCACAGTGCATGGGCATTAGCTACTTACTACCAGTGCTCAGCAACACTTTGGGCAACACCACTTGAGGTTGAGAATGAGGGTGAATGTTGATGGGTAGGAGAGATAAGGGTCTGTGTGGATCCTGGAAAGATGGATGATTGAGGTATTAACTACAGAGGAGCAAGGTATAGTTGATTTAATATCATATTTTCCCAATGAACTGTGTTTTGTAGGGCTCTAGAATAATAATTAAGCAGAAACTACATCTCTCAACTATAGTACACTATATAAAATATTCTAATGGACTTTGATATACTAAAAGTAGTTGGTGCCCTCTATCTATATGTATATTATATTACTGCAAAATATCTAACAAGTCTGAATTGATTTGGTGTTGCTACAGCTGTTTTGCAGCTGGGGTTGATCAGGGCCAACTGCCTGAAAAACAAAGTTTATTGTTGCAATTTTACATGGATTTTACATTGCCATGCCCTCCATATTGGGTTGAAGAAGTTATACTTTTATTTTCAGACAGAATGACTACAATTTGACTGAGTAATTGCAATTTCTTTTTGCCTGCATGAACGGATGTGAATTTTGGCGCGCGCCTTACGTAATGCAAACCGGTGTAGGGAGAGAAATGATATAGTACTATAATACAGATATAAAAGTTTTAGTCATAGCAATTTAGCAAAAAAAATTCCTGATATGTTTGGAATAAAATTGCATATCTCCTGCAGATAGACATAAATACAGTAATGTCTGTTTAGCCTAATATTGACTACTATGCATAATAATATGTACATTATTTCAATATTTGATTCTCTTAGTTATTATACTGTAAAATCAATATAAGCAAATATTGAACTGGTTTTTTGAGTTACTATAATAGGTTCTAAACTATGTCCTACCAATGATTCTAATAAACCGTTAGTTTCTGATCCTCTTTTTATCACTCTAGCCATTTGTAACCTGGTAACCATTTGCATATTGTAGCTATATATAAGTCAACTTATATCTTAATTCAATTATTCTTGAATCCTACATCTCTAGTACTCTAACACTCCAAAATCAAAGACATAATATCAATGTTGAAGTCAAGTCTCATCTGCTATCTATAAACCTTCATACAAGCCTCGCATAGGCTTAATAGCGTTAGACTTGAGTTAGCCACTAAGCAAGAGAATTTGCGTCATTGTTTATCAATTTGAAATAGAGGGTCACGTGAAGCTGGGTATGGGCAAATCCATGTTACGACTTCACGTCGATTTGACCTTTCAGCAATTCCTCAGCAATTCCTCAGCATGATGCTGCGTGATAAAGTGCATATTCATGTATCACCTACAATCAGGTTTCTCGGAATATTTCTCCATGTATTAGCTGTCCTGCCTCGGATATGGAACTCTTGCTTCTGCTACACTACGTTGAAGAAGACCGACGGTGCTCAGATATAGGTATATCTAGGATGTCAAATACCTAACGCCTTCGATTCCCCTGTGTATACTCACCTTCTACCTCATTATTGCATATTGTGTCCACACATACCGCGATGGGTGACATACCTGCTGATAAAGCGGAACTTGTCGCGCTTTTCGTTGAAACTTTACTCTATGGTAGATCCATTTGATCTTTTTGCCAACTGTGAAAGACCCTTTGCATAGGCATCTTCGTCGTTCTCTTTCACCGATCCCTGTGTATCCTCATTAGGAGACGGACAGAATCTAAGATAAACTGGCCACTGCTTGTGACTTCATGCGCAATTTTTGTGACTACGACAGGTGTAAGTCCGGGGATCATTCTAAGCCACTATGATAATAACGTTTCAGTCTTTCAGCACCTCGCTATCATTCTGTGTCGTGCATTGGATGCATTTATAGACCATAGAGACAATAAGGGCGGACCACTCGCGTATTATGGCAATCTAAGGAGTGCCCTGGAGGTTAGCCAGGCAAGCTTTCTGATCACCGTGAGCTTTCTGGGAGATAGCCTGGCTGTATGTCTTATGTTGAATTGGCATACCTTTGAAGTGTCTTACAGTCCACTATCAGGTATACCGTGTCTTCGTGGTGTATGATCGAAGTTATCTCGCCATAGCTTTACCCATGGTTTCCTTATGCGGCACAACAGGTGAACCATGCTTTGTGGTGCCTCTAGAAAACAGGCTGATCATTTTGACAGCGGCGTCCATCGGGTCTGTTGTAACTATTGGACAATCTTCTACTCGTGCCTCTGCGTTCTACTTTCCTAGACTCGAGACTTGGATGCCTATTTTCTTTGGGCTCACATTCTGCACCTCTGTCATGTGCACAGGTCTGTAGTGATAATTAGTATACACTTAAATGTCTTGTGCTCACGCACTATGAAGCCTTAATTGCCACCCGACTCTGGTACTTCAATAACCGTCTAACATGTTACGTCTCAGGCGGAAGAAGGCTGATCGCCATTCAACGTATACTCATTAAAGCTGCCACGATGTACTGTGCAACCATGTTTGTTTACCTGGTCACATACTTAGCTAAGAGCAATTATAACATCATACTTGGAGACATGGTTAGTGGACACACCTTATGCAAATTATGCACATGACCACTCAAACTGGGATCCGCAAAGGTTCCGCCCGTCATTGGAATCGCGTTCTCACTAAGTATACAATTCTCCTACAGTTGTAATCGGAATGAATTACTCATCAGCTATGCCTTCAGTTACAATCCGCGCCAATGAAGTTTTCAAGACTACAGGACCTAAACCACAAACCACTTCGTCCTGTTTAAAACAGGTCTCCATTCATGTCAGAGGCCAACGCTCAGCTGATGATTTCAATACCCGTTGTACAGTTTTCGACTCGGGAGAGCGGGGTATGTTCCAAAGAGAAAATGACAGTGGATCGATGTCGAACAAGTCTGAACCTAACGTTGAAAATAGGAAGATGAAAGATATGGCGGATATGCATGTCTGACTATTCTGCTTATTAGCGTTTTACCTCAGCTGTATTATATGACATTTTAATCCTCTTCCGTTTTTTGTGCTTTTGTAAGCCTTGAGCGTGACACCTCGTGACTGTGTCGTTACATCGTCTTGTGTAGGTTCATTCTATATACAAAATGGGTGGAAATACTAACACATTTGTTTTTTTCCATTCTGTTTGAAAAGGATGACACAGCCAGGTGATATAACCTCATTGCCTCCATTAGCCGAATTTTTGTCCTTCAAGTCAGATGACCCGAAATCTTTAACATCATCTCAGGCCTCCTCTTACCTCAACTATCTAATTTCATTGCCGCTGCCTTCACTTCTCGCAGAACCTCAGACACTCAACAATGAGATCAGCACACTTACTTCTCAACTCACCAATTTGTGTACGTCGGAGTACTCTACCTTTCTATCCCTCCATTCAACATCCTCTACACTTTCCGATTGCCTGTCCTCTTTTTCCTCGTCCCTCGACTCTTTGCTCGAATCTATTCCTATACTAGAAATGGAAACTCAGCGTTTCGCGTCATCGACGAAAAACATCCAGTCCCAACGAAGGAAAGCTGCACTTGTCTTAGAACAGCACGACAAGCTTCTTGATATTTTACAGATCCCTCAGCTGATTGATACATGTGTCAGAAATGGCTATTACTCCGAGGCAATGGACCTTTCTGCGCACACAGCGACTCTTGTTGCGCGATTTCCTACGATCCCCGTCGTCATCGACGTAGCCGCAGAAGCGGAGCATGCTATCAGACTAATGTCTTCACAGCTTCTAGTGCTACTAAGGGAGCCAGCTAAATTACCAGGTTTATTCAAGGCGGTGAATTTTCTCCGTCGAATGGGAACGTTTAACGAGGAGGAGCTGGCTCTCGCATTTTTGACAAGTCGAGCCATGTATCTCAAGGGTGTATTCAGTAGCATCGATTCACAGCGCACAGACTATGCTCGATATATTCGACGATATGTAGACGCATTCAGAGAGGGTGTGTATGATGTCGTGACGCAGTATACGAGCATATTCCTCGATCGCATCTCAGAGGACATGGACTTGCATTCCACCCTCCTGCATTTTCTTCAAACTTATACCCACACTCATATTTCGGAACTTATGGTCCTCCTCAACGACCTAATTCCTCAGATTGAGGATCCGACATCTCTCACCTCCCTTCTTACCCAACTCACATACTGTGCCACGTCGTTCTCAAGGGTTGGCCTTGATTTCCGAAGTATTCTTCAACAACCTTTTTCTGACGCCGTCCTAATGTCAGTGACAAAATCTTTCTCCAACGCTTCTAACGAGTTCCTTAATCAAATGGAGAAGAATGCGCAACACCCTCCATACCTTTGGTTTATCACATCATCATTACTGGCTTCACTTTCCCAGCAACCATCTCCAGGTATGGACGAAAATTCATCAGTGCATATTGCACCTACTGTTATATCATCATATCCTCTACTTGCCACGTATACGAACTCTGTTCTAGCAGCACTCAATTCACTCCGGTTATTGGCGCCTGTATCATTACTCCCCAAGATAAACATTGAGCTTGAAGCTTCCCTTTCTGCTATTGGCGAGAAACTTCTCGTTCGGACCAAAGCTGCCAATGCCCGTGGAAAGGACCATCAGGATGATAAAGAACCAGAGGGCCAGATATTCCAGGCGGCGGGATTAATGTATTTGAAGTGCTTGGTGCCGTTTGCTCTGCGAGCACTAAAGGAAGGGGTGTATGGTATTAAGAACGGTAGCAACGAAGCAAAAGGTAGCAGGCTCAAGATTCTGATTCAAGAGTGGCACGATTGGCTACCTCCAACTCAGTGACACGAATAATACAGAGCCCGCGGATTTCACATGCTAGGTGTTTAGGAATGCATGCGATCTACCCAAGTTGCAGTTATGTACACATTGTTTATCTAACAAGAGACTTCCTTCCCATCCCGTTTGAAGACTTTGCCTCCTTTCATCACAAAGGAAATACTAGTCTGGTCGACCGCTTTGTCGAAATTCTCCTCAAAAGAAAAATCAGTTGCAATAATGTCCGCCGCGAAGCCTTTCCTGATGGCCCCGAACGGCACATCATTATCACCTGTGATCATCACGTTTTCCTGCAACTGGGGGATCCTATCAATCCGCTCTTTTCCCTTTTGGCCTTCCCATTGCATGCCCCTCACACATTCCCATCCGCATAATGTAGCCCACTGGAGAACGCTCTTCCAATCCGCACCCAATCGCACCATAAGCTTCATTTCTAGTGCGTTATCTCCGTGAGAGAAAACGCCGGTGTCTCCTCCGCAGGCAATCTTAAGACCTTCGATTGTCAGGGCTTTCTGAAATACTGATATTGCTCGCTCCCAGAGTTGGGCGTCAAGTGTGTAATATGCTGCAAGAGTAGGAACCCAATAAACATTTCGATTTTGTAAAATCAGAAGTGCTTCCTCAGATATACCATGCTCTATCGAATGTGGAACGACCTGGCTATTGCGGAGGAGAAGCGCCGTAGCGTTATCATTTAAATGAATCGCCGTTTTGACTTCCAGAGCGTTTGCGGTCAAGATAATCTCTTCCAGCTCGTCTAAATGAAAAGTTGGTATAGATGTTGAAGCAATACGGGATGAGACATCTCTCATTCTGGAACGAGCAGGATAATCTTCATCGAAGAAAAAAAATTAAAGACCTCTGATAGTATAAATGAATTTGGATATTCACCTCCGTATATCTGTAAATGACTTGAAACTTAAATTTCTCACGAAGACAAATACAGATATGATCACCTTTATCCAATCTGCACCAGCTCCGATCTGACGACGGACTGCGGCTCTACATGCATATTTACCGTCGGCTGCCTCTGCACCTGTAAGACCTTCTACCCCTTCCATGTTCATATTATGTACCCCCTTGGGACCTAAGACAAGCTTATTGATGTCTTAGGCAATGATACGGGAAGTTCGGGCACCTACCATAACTTCCGGTTGTAACCAAGGCGCGGTTCGCACAAAAGTAGCGAGGGCCTGGGATCAATGGATTTGCACCTGATAGACATTTTCGAAGGGTAATGTCTGCATCTCCGGCCCCCTCTGTCCCAAGGTCTCTGATGAGAAGCTGATTTGACGGAGTAATTTTTTAGCCACACGTCCACTTGCCTGACGGTTGTGAAGCCTGCTAGAAGTGTTTTCTTGGCATGTGTGACGGCTCGTATAGTACGCTCCACGATATTTTCCCTTAACACCTGATTCACCCAGGTGGTCTCAGAGTACGGGTGAAGGAAGACTATAGATATATAGTCTATACTAGCGAAAAAGTTCAGAAAGTAACTGAGCAGGCTCACAATGGACATGGGTGTCTACGAAGCCAGGCAACACAGTCTGCTGGCGAAGATCTATCACATTGTTTCCACCTGAGTTGAGGATGGAATTCTGTTCCTCTAGGGATACGGTGCGAATGTCGGTAATAATGCCACGCAGTGGACAGATGGTGACGACTTGATTTCCAACAAATTGCTTGGAGTAAGAATCAAAAATTCTTCCTGCTAGTATGCTAATTCCATTTTTGTCAGTGGAAGTATCCAGTTGCATTTTAACCACTCGAGAAAGATATTGGAAGGAGTAGGGAAGTAGGATACCACAGTTAATGCAACGGGTAAACTGAAAGTTTATTACATGGGAAGTCCGATTGTCGCTTGGAGCGTCACTTTATGGTCACAGTTTTCTTTCTTATATAAGCCATTTTTTTTCATTCGCTCACTATGGCACCCACCAAGAAATCCAGCAATGGATCACCCTCAAAATCCCGCTCATCGTTTCAGCCTACACTCAAACGTGTCAAGGGAGAAAATTTCTATCGAAATGCAAAGGCGGCGAGTAGGTTAAAGATGCTCAATGGCGGCAAACCCACATACGACCGTGACGGCAAGATTGTCAAGGCTGCCGCCTTTCAGAAAGGGGAAAATGAGACGAAGATGGGTAGGGTTCAACCTGACCGTAGATGGTTTGGTGGGGCTTTTTCTCGCTTTACTAACAACTCCTTTCTGACCGAGCTTGGTAAGGGAATACCAGAGTGATATCCCAGTCTGCATTGGACCATTTTAGAACAAGCCTCGCAACCCGTGTTAATGATCCTTACTCGGTTCTTTTGCGACGAAACAAGCTTCCAATGACACTTCTTGATGACGCTGCAAATCCCAACGCACGAAAAGTTTGCCTATCAATCATTTCATCATTATTTTCTCTTTTTTAATGTGGTGGTAATTCAGCGATCTCACATAGTGGAGACTGAGCCCTTTGGAGACACCTTTGGGCCAAAATCTCAACGGAAGCGACCACGGTTGGACGTCGGGACCTTTGAAGAACTTTCGAAGACTACTCGTTCAGAAGACCTCTCGGAGGCAGCACTCCCCTCTACTATCTCCGAAACATCCGCCCCTACTCATGCAGATTATGTGGAACCTATCTATTCCAAAGGAACATCAAGACGTATCTACGGGGAACTATACAAAGTGATCGACTCATCCGATGTCATCTTACATGTTCTTGATGCACGCGATCCGCTGGGAACGATGTGCACTAGCGTACTTGAGTACATGAAGACAGAAAAAGCCCATAAGCAGGTTGTGCTGGTGCTAAACAAGTGCGATCTGGTTCCTGCATGGGTAACGGTACGTGTTCCCTTTATCCGTGTTCTATTCTCTTTTCTATATATTATTATCGCACCCCACCGACCAAGTCAAGTGCTTCCCTTCCTTCCTAAAGGGTCGCACTGTTACGTTTGTGGGAGATCAATCCTTTGTCCACTCTCCCTCTATACCTCGTTCCGAGGTGTGGGGGATTACGAGATTTGGATGTCGGAAAGTCCTGGTAGAGTTGTTCGCATCGATTTCTTCCCATAATTCATGTCGCTTTTTTTGGAAGTGATGGGTCGAGTGGATGTGTTACTTAGTTTTGGGACATACATGTTATCCATTCTCCCGTCTTCTATTGTTTCTATAAACGAAAAAAACAGGCTTACATGCTGCACTGTAGGCACGGTATATTGCACATCTAACACCCCAATATCCCACTATCGCCTTTCATGCATCGCCTACGCATTCTTTTGGCAAAGGCTCCCTCATTGCGCTACTCCGACAGTTCTCAACCCTCCATTCAGACAAGAAGCAGATTTCTGTTGGACTAATTGGGTATCCCAATGTAGGCAAAAGTAGTGTCATTAATACTTTGAAACATAGCAAAGTATGTACGGTTGCACCCGTGCCTGGCGAAACCAAAGTTTGTCTCTTATTATTCGTCATGTACTATTTAACCTACTCATTTAAATCAGGTTTGGCAATACATCACGCTTACCCGGCGAATATATCTCATTGACTGTCCGGGGATTGTACCATCTTCCGCTGCATCCGATAGTACGACGTCTACAGTGTTGAAGGGCGTGGTGCGCGTCGAAGCGCTTCCTTCGCCAAGCGAACATATCCCCGCACTGCTGGAACGTGTCCGGCCCATTTACCTTTCTCGAACATATGGCATTCCTCTGCCAGAGGTTGACGATTCCACCAAGGAGGCCCGATGGGACCCAGAAGAGTTTTTGGACAAGTTGGCTCGAATGAAAGGTCGTCTACTGAAAGGTGGCGAGCCGGACGTGGAAGGCGTTGCCAAAATCGTCTTAAGCGACTGGGTTCGCGGTCGTATTCCATTCTTCGTAGAGCCCCCTCCAAAACCGGCAGAGTCAAAGGCTCCAGAGTCCACCCAAGATGTCAAAGGAAAGGGGAAAACGGTAGAGCAAGATCAGCAAACGTCAAAACAATAATTCTGTTGGTTATGTTTATGTAATAGATCGGATTTGATTGAAAACTAAATCTCAATGTACACAAACTCAGCCATAGCTTTATCGAGAATCTCCGGGCAAATGAGAACAAAAAAAGACATAGGCAAAATTAGAATTCATAGAAACAAATATGTGAAAATTGACTCAGGGCCTCCAAGTCCAGTGGGATGACAAACAATTAGATATTCACAAGTTCCGGGGAATTCGTGCTTTGACAGTTCTAGCTATTCCATATGATCGACGCTCCGAATCCTATCACAACAGTAAAATGACGGTAAATGCATCAGGGCAGGTTTATAGAATCCAGAGAAGGGGAACGGCTCGAGTACACAGTTGGAAAAACCATGAAACCTTTGAATTGGGAGATGACTTCGGTGACTTTGTTGATGAAAGGATAGAAAGTGGATTTTCGAGGACAAAAGAGGGATGATTCTGAAAGATTCGGAACTGTGACGGCAGTTCACCTAAACCCTGTAACATGTATCATGGACTTAGTCGCAGGTATTTGAGAACTTCAGGAATCGGGAGTGTATAGATGTTTGTTGTTAAGTGCTCCCGAAGTATCTAACAATCCCAATAATCGCACCGACAGAGCTCATCGAACAGGAAAGGGGCTGAGAATTAAATCCTGCCTGCAAGCCGTCGGCGCGGGGATCTTCTCGTCAGAAATTCAGCAGTGTCTTGGCTAAGTCTATTTACCAGTCAAAACAATCTCACGCTGGGCGGGTATAGAGCACATGGAGATCAGAGACCTGTCTCTTTCACAACCTGCTCCACACTTCGCACAAAAATGTCAACGATCTTCTCAATCTGGGGTACGCCAACACTTAGAGGGCAGTATAAGTAGTTCAAAATTTTCACTAACCTCTTCCCGAGTGACATTATAGGCAGGAGACAACATGCAGTGATCACCACTCTTGCCTTCAATGTCGGCACCACCCGTCAGACCCATGATGATAAGACCGTTGTCCAGGCAACGTGCTTGTACAAGCATCGAAAACTTCTGGTTCGAGAGCTTCTCCTCTGGGACAGCAAATTCAATTCCATACCAGAGACCGCCGCCTCGAATGTCAAAAACATACGGCGCCGCGGAACAGTTAGGAGAGAGCAATTGCGACCGAAGAAGCGAGAAGAGGTGGGCTCCTTGTTTAAGATTGTTTTCCAGGAGATTCTCCTTTCGAATCACAGATTGAACCGCCAGAGAAGCTGCGCATGCCATGGGCATCGCCTGGTCGTGTTAAGTTAGCAATATTCAGAAGGAAAAACAACAACAACGGGAACTGCAGCACTTGGTAAGTATGACCGTGCTTCCAAAACCCATTGCGGTCTCTGATCCCCTTAGCCACACGTTGGTTAAACAGCACAGCCCCAATAGAAGCATATCTGTTCGGAAGAGACGATCAATGACGCCTGCAGAAGAATAAAGGGTCAGTTTACCCTCCACCCAATCCTTTGGCGACAGCCTGGATGTCAGGGGCTTCTCCATCTCCAAAGCTCTCCCATGCATGCATAGTTCCCATTCCTGTGGCAAAAAATTCAGAAACATAAGGATGTATGGGTGAGATATACTAACGCCCCATGCCACACATGACTTCATCCAAGATGAACAGGGCGCCGTGCTTATGGGCTATCTTCTTCATGGCTTTGAAATAACCTTTTGGGGCTGGGACTACACCGGTCGTGGCGCCGACTACGGTCTCTGCGACAACTAATGACAATTCATTTTGCACTAGTCCCTATAAAGGTGGTACCTACAGGCAATGACCGTATCGGGACCAAGGTCGGTGAACTTGTTATCAAGCTCCTTGGCAAGTCGAGCCACGTAATCATCCTCCGTCTCACCTTCCTTCTGAAACCGCTTTGCGTATGCTGGAGAGACGTGGTGAAAATGCTCATGGTCCAAAATTTCTTCGTAGGGTCCGCGACGACCCGGATTAGAGGCCACGCTTAAGGTACCAAGAGTATTACCATGGTAGGAGAGGTGGCGTGCAATAAAATTTGTACGTTGTGGTTGCCCTGTCTCGTGGAAGTACTTTGGGGATAGGGATCGAGACAATGAATCAATTCTGATAGCTGAAGTCAATCCTTAGCAAAACTATACCTGACGTGATAACTTCAAGGCAGCTTCCATAGCTTCTGAACCTGATAAAGAAAAAAAAGTGAAAGGGGTGTCCTCCATTGAAAAAAGGATGGAATTAAACCTCCGGAAACAAAACCACACAATTCGAATGCACCATTTCCTGTAGCTACAAGCTCTGCTGCAAGCTGCTCTGCTGGCTGATTTGACAATTGCATGTTGTAGACATCTGTTCGCCCTCGTTAAATTTGAAGATCAAAGCAATTATCGCAACAGCCACACACAGGCCAGTTTCTCTATCTGATCTTGGACGGCTTTGACTACTAAGGGGTGGCCGTTTCCTACGCAGGCGACAGCTGCACCCCCAACAGCATCTATGACCCTTCGGCCACCCTCCAGGTTAATATAGATACCTTGAAATGTGCTATTCGACAGGACCTTTATGATCAGAAACTAAGCGTACCTTGGCCTGATACGGCCACAGGAGGCGTCCATGGCGTTCTGTGCAAAATAGATGTGAGACTGGGCTTCAGAGATCCATTAGAGAGTGCTGCGAGATTTCCTGTCATTGTGGGTGTTGCTAGGAAAGTAGAAAGGAGGAAGCTATACTTTATACTAGGGGTTCGAAAGTGGACATTCCTTTGCCTAATTTCCGTATCTACCCGAAAATGCACGCGAGCGCCGCTAAGTAGTCTAGTTGGTTAGCGACTATGTCGACTTATTACGACAATCCAAAGTCACGCCCTCACCGAATTTCAAATTTCCATTCGAACTTCGGGGTTTCGACTACGGATACAGGGGTCCGTCATCTGGTTCAGGGCGTATAGGGAGCATAGGGCACGGTATTTCTGACATACCCGACGCGGAAAAGTCCTCTGGGTTCGTCACGATGGTGTCCATTCAAACATCCCAGCTGGTTGACTATTGGCTACTGCTGGCTGAGACATGGGCCTTTGTCCTGCACTTCCGACGAAATCGGCATTAGTAAATTAAATTGAGTGGAGTCTTGCACGCAGTTTAATTATTTCAGGTACATCCATTGTGGACGTGCTCTAGGTCGATTTCTGACTGGCGTCACTTAGCGTCTCGGGTCTTCCAGTTGGTCCAGAGCAATTTTTAATATTCTACAGAATAGAACCCTGACCATATCGTTCATCCAAGAAGTACTTACAATTTTGAGGTTCTTGGTCTACATGGCAATATAACAGAACCGGTTCAATTAGACTATGCCAATATCGACGATGAACCTGGATGGGAATTTCTATCTTCACGAATCCCAAGCCGGAACATGTTCAAGACATCTGACAATCATTAGAATACATGCTGAGCTAAATAAAGTTTTATTCTCCAGTACCTATTTCTCATTGGGGTTTTCGGACTTGGTGGCTTTCAAGTGCAAGATGATGTCTGGAACTAGGAGCTGGTGATCCAATCTTACTCGACAGGGCACGACCCAGTCGTGGTATAAGATAACTGCCAACTTATTGCCTCGTATTCCCATTTCTCCTGCCTCATGGCTGGACACATCATACTTTTACAAGGATCATCAATAGTTTCGGAGGCAGATGCCACAGCAGCTGATAGTGGTGATTCTCTCCACCAAGCATATTGTGGAAATAAGGTTAAACATAGGAGAATGTCAAGAGAGTCTTGTTCCAAGACAGGACCTGACATTCCATATTGATGCTCTAGTTCAACCTGCGATCAGTGCAGAAAGACCAAAGGCAGATGCAACTATTTGAGGAACAGCTCTATGCCTTCTGTCTGATTATGGCAAGTGTTCAGATGTAGCTAGACAAGTGCCAGATTTCACACTCCTTTTGGTTGATTGTGTTATACAGTAAGCAACAAAACCATTTGCATGTTTGGAAGTTTTGGATTGTGTGTCTAATAGGAAATTTTCAAAATCATCAGTATATGCTCTAACACCTCAGCTATCTTGTAAAAAAAGAATCTAGCAAATCAATATGGAACTTCCAGAGATATGATTATTTCATATCACATGTCTCATTCAAATAGTTTTGTTGCTAACAGTCAATGAGTGAAAAAAGTCAAAATTGGAGGCTTTTAGTGAGGAATTTGCTCATGTCACATGATTTCTAGTTATGTGACATATATGAGAAGTTCAAATGGTACAAACAAGCATCAATAACTCCAGAACTTCAACCACATTATTCCATGAGGTAATTCTTGGTTGATAAACTCACTTCTAGACTTAATTTTGGCCAAACTAGTCAGATATTATCCTCTACTGATGTCAGAATTGGTACCATCTCAAAAATTTACTCTAAACATTGCCCTGACCTTCTCAAGTCTTCTGGTAATCACCCTGTCAAACTCTCCCCAGCAAATATCTGCCATGCAGTCAAGCTTATTACCTCTGAGAAGGCTGAAACAGTGGTACAAGTGTCCAAAGCACTTCAAACTATCACCCACCAACCTATCACTTCACAGACAGTGTGTGGACACCTCAGGAGGACTGGGATGAAGGCAGTGGTGAAGAAGAAAAGGCCTCATCTGTCACAGAAGTATAGGACAGAGAGAATGAACTTTGCAACCAGTCACAAAGATTAGACTCTGGATGACTGGAATAGGGTAGTATGGTAATATGAGACTAAACAAGACTAAAATAGATTGCCTTGGGTCAGATGGCTGGACATGGGTTTGGAAAAGGGTAGGGGAGAGACTAAATAATGGACTGATAGAGGGTATAGTAAAGTTTGGAGGTGGATCTGTGATAGTATGGGGTGTAATTAAGAGTGGTTTTGGGGTGTGGGATGGTTTCTAATCGAAGAATGGTACTTTGGGAATCGAGTGTGGTTCTAATCTAATGATATATGCTGTGTGGCAGCTGTGTAACGGCCTGGGGATCTTCTGTGGTCTATACGGCCTTTTAGTGCCTGTGCTGAGAGGTCAGCTCTGGTATCTGTGTGAGAATGTAAATTCAATAACAAATCTGTTATTGATCCTGTGTGCTTGAAACTTTTTGAGACACTTTGATAGTAACTGATAACTTCTCTGAATTTATTCAGGTCTCGAATGATGAGTCTTCGGTGGGAAACACGGTTTTGATGTAAGCGAAGTGCCGGTGAAGCCAAGGAGCGATAATTGCTTAGAGGGCAAGAAGAACTACTTTATCTACTATGTCCTAAGCTAGTTCTTATACAAAGTTGCAGTTCTAATGTGTTATGAGCGAAAGAAAGAAAGAAAACTCCTTTGGGATAGACACGTTGAAGTCCCATGCTATATGTATCACTGCATCATGTATTTTGCTCCCCATTTCCAATCAGTAACCTCTGAAAATGCTTGAGGCTTCTCTTTGGTATGTATTCTTGTTGTTCCAATCATTCCATTGAGTCCCAGGTGCTTCTATTGGTTCCAATGCACCAGCCGATGTCCGTGGCCGCATATATGTGCCCCTTCCACTCCTGTCTCAACCCCTGAGTCCTCTGGTTGTTTTGCATATCATTTCTATATAGTCCATCTCTTATTTCCACTGTGACCACTGCTTGCTTGTTCCATGGTTGACCCTGTGAGTCCTTTCCATTCCTTCTGTCCTTTAGCTGCCCGGGTGCTTCCCTGCCCCAGGACCAAAGTGCTGTGTCTGCGTAGTATCTAAAATGTTCTGTAGCTATGAGAAATAAAGCTATTGGTCTAATTTCTTTTGGGGATTGTTGGTATAAGTGTCTACTTGGATTCTGGGTGCATATACTGGGTAGTGGAGTCTGTGTTCTTTCTAACTATTTGTTTTTTCTACTTTTCTTCTATGTATTGTATATAAAATGTAAAACTAGATATCTTATAACATGGGGTGGTGTCAGGGTTCAGTTGGAGATCGCTGTCAGTT
>QFEC01002281.1:0-21066 GCA_003316585.1 Gomphus bonarii | reverse complement strand
TTAGACAACCCTGTTCCATATTAATCCCCCATTCCAAATGTATTTAAACCTTCATGTATTTGTAGCTAGTTCTCTAGTTTAAATATCAATTTAGTCTTCTCCTTGTTACCTCCATTCTTACTCCACAACTCTGCTCTGACAACTCCAAACTACTTGTCAGATATCATCCTCTACTGGTGTACCATCTCAAAAATTTGTTCTAAACATTTCCCTGACCTCCCCAGGTCTTCTGGTGATTGTCAATATCTGTCATATAGTCAAGCTTATTATCTCTGGGAAGGCAGAAATAGTGGTAAAAGTATCCAAAGCACTCCAAACTATCACCAACTAAACTGTCACTTCACAGATGGTGTTCAGACACCTCAGGAGAACTGGGATGAAAGCAGTGGTGAAGAAGAAAAGGCCCCATTTGTCACAGAAGCATAGGACAGAGAGAGAATGGACTTTGCAACCAGGCACAAAGATTGAACTCTGGAGCACTGGAAGAAGGTGGTATGATCAGATGAGACTAAAATAAATTGCCTTGGGTCATATGGCAGGAAATGGGCCTGAAAATGGTAGGGGAGGGGCTGAGTAATAGACTAGTAGAGGGTACAGTAAATTTTGGAGGTATATCTGTGATGGTGTGGGGCTCCTGAGGTGTCTGGACACTGTCTGTGAAGTGACAGGTTAGTTGGTGATAATTTGGAGTGCTTTGGATACTTTTACTACTGTTTCTGCCTTCCCAGAGGTAATAAGCTGTAAGAATATAAAGACTGTATGAATATATCTCAGTCCTTGCTTGTTGCAAAGTACTAAGGAAGAGGGGAGACAAGCTATCTACTCTATACTCTTCAGAGAACAATGGAAAATAAAACAATAGGAATAGCTTTGTGACTGTGCAAAGCTATATGAGGTGAATGATGAAACTCAGCATTAAATGCATATCCAGAGACAGCATGCCTATCCTCAGCAGTGCTGCCATCTGTGTCAGCATATCCCATCAATACTGCCTGAGTCTGCCCATAAGTCACTCTTTTGTACCCCTCAAGTAGCTGAAAACCCTCTTAATTGCATTCCAATGTATAGGTCCAAACTTTGTCAAGTATCAAGATAATGTTTGGACAGCAAAAACTATGTCAGGATGGGTACCTAATGCAGTGTACATCAATGATCTGATGGCTTTGCAATATGGAGTATCATGCATCTGAGCCTATTCAGCTGTAGTCTTAGGTGTTAGGGAACTGGATAGCAGTAGCCCAGGCTGCATAGGCATCAACAAGGGCTTCAACTCATCTAGATTAAAGCAATGAAGGATTGAGGTGATGTAGGATCACTGGGAGAAATAAATGGTATGCCATTCTCAATTGCACTTCACTTTGATTCCAAGCAGCCAATGTAACTCTCCAAGGTCAGTTATTTCCACCTGTTCAGAGATCTTTGCCCTGAAATGACCAATGAGCTGTTTATATGATGTTGCTATGATGCAGTCATTGATGTGGACTAGAACAATCATAGAGCCTTGACTGTTTTGATGGAAAAACCTGATCAATATCACAACTTGAGAAAGCTAAATGTTGAGTCATTATTTCAACAATTTTGTTATACCATTGCCTCCCAGATTGTCTCAATCTGTACAGGGTTTTTCAAAGACAACATACTTTTCAAGTAGAGTTCAGAGCATGATAGCCCAGGGGTTGAGCCATGTATATCATTTCTTGATCAGTAAGTTCTCCATTCAAATAAGCTCCTTTGATGTCAATTTGATGGATCTCCATGTCCTTGGCAGCAGCTAAAGTGAGAACCATTCAGATTGAAGCAAGCTTAGCAATGGGGGCAAAAGTGTTGAAGTAGTCAATACCAGGTACTTGGGAGAAGCCTTGTGTAACAAGGCAAGCTTTGTAGCAGACCACATTACCTGGCATCCTTTTTGCATGGAAAACCCATTTGGAGCCTACAATGTTTGCATTCTCCAGTGGTATGGTAAGTTCCCAAGTTCCTGCTTCCTTAAGTAGCACTAACTCTTCAAATATCTCCTTTTCCCATAGTTCCCAGTCAGGGTGGCATTTTGCCTCAGCCAGAGTTTGTGAGGCTTGGTGGCTTTGACTTCACTGGTTTCAGCTGCCAGTGCATATCCATCCATTTCTTCTGCTATCATCATCCAATCTGCTGATCCCTCCCCCTCAAGAATTACATCTTGATTTATAGCAGTGGGGAGCTGGATTCCTGGAGCAATTACAGGGTCAGTCAGTAGGAGGAAGTACCATGTTTTTGAAGATGTGACAGACATGATGGCTTGATTTTTGCACATGTTTAGTGGGTGCCTTATCTTCAGCTTCAGGTTCCAATGGGTTGACTGTATCTGCACCAGTAGGTGGTGGCTCTACAATGGGTGCAGATTGAGGTGGAGCAGGGGAAACAGTTTTTGTCCCAATAAGTTGTCAATCCTCCCCCTCAAGACAAGAAGCTGATGTGTTTGTGTTATCAAGGTGAACATTTTGTTCAACACTTACTGTCCATTTGTAGGCCAGTAGATGCAAAAGCTGTTGCTTCTTTCATCAATGCCTAACCAACAGCCCTCCATAACATGACCACCCAACTTATCACCTGTTTCAGTGCATACCCACACTTTCTCACCCTATTTGTGGACATTGCATAAGTCCAGTTTCTTCCCAAATGCAGCCTCATATGAAGTTTTACTGTCTACTGCTCTTGTTAGGGTGCAGTTCATGAGTCAAACTACATGGCATGCCACCTCACTCCACAAGGACCTTGGGAGTCCACTGGCATGCAAGAGGGCATGAATCCACTCTATGATTGTTTGGTTGCAGTGCTCAGCAACCCCATTGTACTCAGGAGCGTCATGCATGGTGAGTTTTTGCATTGTACCCTTTGACTTCAGGTGGGCTATAAAGTCATTTCCCAGGTATTCCACACCACAGTCTGAGTGTAAGGTGTTTATGTTTGCACTGAGCTGCACATTACACCATGTCTTGTACTCCTTGTACATGCTGAAAACTTTGTTCTTCATGCATAAGAGGTACAGGTGAGTCAGCCTAGACATATAATTGGTGAAGGTGATATGTTACTGCTTTCCACTTTTTGTAGCAACTAAAGTAGATCACTATGGATCTCTTCACTGAACTTCAAGGCATGGCTGCCTTCTCTTGTTTTGGGAACAGGCTTACAAGTTGCCTTTGCATAAATGCAGGACTTGCAAAAAAAGGGTTCTCCTGAAGGTGATTTCTTGAGCTTTATTCCTGTTACAAAGCCCTTGGCTACTGTTTTCTAGCTGTTTCAGGTGAGATATGACCCATTCAGTGGTGGAATTGGTCCAAGGTCAGCATGTCTGCAGCCAAATTTGCTGTATCAGACTCATGTGACACCTGGTAGAGGCCACATCCAGATTTCAGGACTGTGCCAACTAGTTCACCATTTTGCTCATGGACAGTACACTTGCCATCTGAAAATGTAACATCAAAGCCTGCATCATCAAGTTTTCCAACTGGCATGAGGGTGTAGCCAACTTCTGGGGAGTATAGGACTTCTGTGAGCCTTAGCTTCAAGTATCAACATTGTTTGGTATGTCGATCATCATCTCACCCATTCCAAATGCTTTGAAGCTCTGCTTATTTGCAGCCTGGAATGACCTTGGAGATATCTTGATGAAGTTTTCAACTGCATCATGGTAGGGAGTAATATGAGTGGTACATCCTGATTCATAAACCTTGATGCAAGGTGAGGTTTTTGCAGCATCTTCAACTTCAATACAAACTGCCTGTGCACCCTCCAGATCAGTGCTGTTGTGGTTCATGTCACCACTGACAAGTGATAAACCATTACTCTCATCAGTATCAGGTGACTGCTCCTCTTCACATTCACTGTCTGAGTCATTTCTAACCTCAGAGAACCAGTCCCCATTATCATCTCTGGTAATTTCATCATCTGAGCCTGAGTCAATGTTTGACAAAAGTGGTGGGAGTTCTGAGTCTGATTTATAGAGCTCATCTACCATGAAAGCATACTCTGTTTCAGGATCAGATTCAACAGCAGTGTTGGCAGTGCCACTGCTGTTCTGAGGGGCACTTTTGTTCAACATCTTCACAGGTTTAGGACATAACTCCTTGGAGACCAGTGAGATAAGTTTATTAGGGTCTATGGTCTTTAAGGTGCTATATAGTCTTGCACCAGCAAGCAAGTTTGAGGCAAAGGCAGAGAGATGTGGTGGGAGGGATTTTATAATAATGGAATGGTAGTCCTTCTCTTTGATGATGACACCATAGATTGCCAGCTCTTCCTTTTTTACATGCAGGTTGTCCAGAAATTCACATACATTTCCTTTTTCAGGGCACTTGGACTCCATGAATTGAGTATGCAAGTCTGCCTGTGTGAAAGCACCCTTTGAAGAAAACTTCTTTGAGATAAGGTCCCACTGATCCTTCAGAGATGGTTTTCCATGGATACAGATCAGGGTTGAGTCAGGGATGCGATGGGTGAGGAGGGTTTTAGCAGAGTAGTCTTCCTTGATCCACAGGGTGAGCACAGATCCCTCTTTGGCAGTGGGAGTGGCACTAAGGGTGGGGAAAACAGAAGTGCCATCAAAGTAACCCCATAGGCCTTTTGCCTCAATTGCATCCTGGAAGCACATGGCAAATGCAGTCCAGTTCAGGCCAGTTGACATGAGCTTTGGCACTGAGGATGGGAGGAGATCTGTTGTGGTGAGCACTGTAGTAGACATTGGAGCAAGAGAAGTAGGGAGCAGGGGCCCAATAACCTGTAAGAACATAAAGACTGTATGAATATATCTCAGTCTTTGCACATTGCAAAGCACTAAGGAAGAGGGGAGATAAGCTATCTACTTTATAGTCTTCGGAGAACAATGGGAAATAAAACAATAGGAGTAGCTTTGTGACTGCGCAAAGCTATATGAGGTGAACAATGAAACTCAGCATTACTTCATCACAATAGGGTGACACCAAGTGACACAGTTTGTCACTTGCTTGCAGGTACACTCCTACATAAGCTTGACTATATGGTTGAAGTTCTGGAGTTGTTGGTGTTTATTTGTACCATTTGAACTTTTTATATATGTCACATGATTTCTAGTCATGTGACATGAGCCAATACCTCATTAAAAGCCTCCAATTTTGGCTTTTATCACTCATTGACTGTCAGCAACAAAACTGTTCAAATGAGACCTGGGATATGAAATATCCATATCTCAGGGGGTTCTATATATATTCTTGGTCTACAGGATAGCTAGGATCATAGAGCATACGTCATAATATTCTCATGATTTTAAAAATTAAATTGAATTTCCTATTAGATACACAATCCAAAACTTCCAAACATGCAAACAGTTTTGTTGCTTACTGTATATTGTTCCCCTTAAATACAAGGCCTTCACATGCAAATAAACCTCCATACTCTCATAGATAGTTTGTTAGTTTTAATATTGATTTAGTCTCTCTCTTATAACCTTGGAACCTCTCCATAACCCTCCTCCAAAATTAGGGACAAGACAACTTGGGATGGTACAACACATGAGTTGAAGTCAAGTCCCCTTGACTCTATACCCTCACAATCACCCTGGTTTAACTTTGACAGTTCAGACCCCACAAGAATACCTTTGGACATCATGTCATTAACCTTGGACTTAACACAGTATGGAAATTGTAAACAAGAAGAAACCAGTCAAACCCTGACAATAGAAATGTTTTTCCACAAGGAAAATCCTGGGGAAAACTCAAAAATTTAGTTGATCATAAGAGTATTTCAACTAACTTTTTGAGTTTTCCTTAGGATTATCCAGATGGGAAACTCTCCTATTCTCCCAATGAGTGTGTAACTCCCACATCAATGAGTAATCAATGTACTCCTCCACTAAGTCTTTATCTCAGCACCAATTGGTCCCTTTGAGACAGGTGAGGGCAGAGAGTTGTTTTTTGTTAGACAGAAGTGTTTGACAAAGTCTATCTCAAATGCCTTCCAATCTAAGTAATGAGGTCATCTACTCCTTGCACTCTGGAGGACCTTGTTTGCAAAGTGAGATGCATGGTCAGTGTTAGGGCATACTATCTTAACTGACAAAACTAAATAATAAGACAAAGCAATAAGAGATTATTGGCTCAATGAATGACAAATCACTTATTTAGTAGAGATCCTAAGATATTAAAGTTAAGAGCAACTACTATACACTAGGGGTTTATATACCTGTTAAGTCTGGGGTCAAAGACATCTTGTCCAGAGGTTTTCCAGAGTGGTTGAGCTATTGAAGTCGAACTAGGGTATGGAGTCAAAAGGACTTGGCTTCAACTTATGTGTTGCACCCTCTTATGTCATCTCATCCTTGTATTTATGAAGGTGCTACAGAGTGGAGTTGCAGAGTGAGTTCTCAGAGGTAACTAGGAGGATACTGTCAGGGTTCAGCTCGAGGTTCATTGTCAGTTGTTGTTTCTTGTTGATTTCCTTCTATGACTTTCCGTAGTCTTCCGGAACCTTCCATCATTTTCCATAACCTTCCAGAACTTTCCATAACCTTCTGTCACTTTCCGGGACTTTCCAGAACCTTCCGTCACCTTCTATAACCTTCCGTGACCTTCCATTGGGGTATATAAGTGTGACTGGTGTAGCGCCTACCCCTCAGCTTGATCTCTGAGGATTACCGCTACACCAGGTGGGCTCTCTATGTATTTATTGTTAGTAACCTTGTATAAACTGAGGATTACCACTACACCAGGTGGGAATTACCCTTATCAGCTCACTAAATATTGGAGTATCTTGTCGTTGTGACCTTGTCAATAGCGTCGCCCTCACAGATACTAAATTGATATTCAAACTAGGGAACTAGCTATGAATTCATGGAGGTTTAAATATATTTGGAACATGGGATTGATATGGAACAGGGTTATCCAAATGCAGAAGAGTATCTACATTAGGATGTAGGGGTGCTAAATGAGAGAGGGTTCATGTGAAACTATGAAACATACTAGAAAATGATGCAGTGTTAAGTCTGGAGTTGAAGTTATCTTGTCTGGAGGTTTTCTGTAGTGGTCAAGCCGTTGAAGTTGAGCCAGGGTACAGAGTCGAGAGGACTTGGCTTCAATTTATGTGTTGCACCCTCTTATGTCATCTTGTCCTTGTATTTATGGAGATGTTACAGAATAGAGTTGCAGAGTGAGTTCACAGAGGTAACTAGGAGGAGACTAAATTGATATTCAAACTAGGGAACTAGCTATGAATACATGGAGGTTGAAATACATTTGGAGCATGGGATTAATATGGAACAGGGTCATCTGAATGTGGAAGAGTAACTACATTAGGATGCTGGGGTGCTAAATAATAGATGGGGTCATGTGGGACTATGGAACATACTAGAAAGTGATGTAGGAGATAATAGAAGGGATGACATGGAGGTCTGTGTGTGTAACATGGAGGTCCATGTGTTGAATTGATGACAGAATGAGGATGACAGGGATGGAGTATGGAGTGTGTGGAGATCACATGGAGAGTGTGGATGGTATCCAAGGTGCAGAGTGTGACAGAAGGTGAAGTGTGACTTAGACATGGCATGGAGGTGGATGACTAAGGGTGCTAGTGTGGAGATTTGTTGGAGGTGATCTGGGATCTAATATGCAGAGGATGATGGAGGAGATGACATAGAGGTCCATGTGTCAGAGTGATGATGTGATGAGGATGACAGGGATGGAGTACAGAGTGATGATATGGTGAGGATGACAGGGATGGAGTACAGAGTGATGACATGGTAAGGATGACAGGGGTGGAGTACAAAGTGTACAGAGATCACATGAGGAGCACAGAGGGTATCCAAGGGTGCAGGGTATGATGGAGGGTTGAGTGTGACCCAGATGTGATAGAGAGGTGGATGACTAAGGGTGCTAATGTGGAGATTTGTCAGAGGTGATCTGGGATCTAACACTCATGACATCTGAACCACTCCAAACCTCTACTCTGAAATCAGAAACAGATGATCTAGGAGGGCACATGTGAGGGTGACACTATTGACAAGGTCACAACAACCAGATACTCCAATATTTAATGAGCTGATAAGGGGGTTTTCCACCTGGTGTAGCAGTAATCCTCAGTTTATACAAAGGTTACTAGCAATAAATACATAGAAAGCCCACCTGGTATAGTGGTAATCCTCAGAGATCAAGCTGAGGGGTAACTGTTACACCAGTCACACTTATATACCCTAGCAAAAAGTCATGGAAGGTCATAGAAGGTAACGGAAGGTTATGGAAGGTGATGGAAAGTTCTAAAAAGTTACAGAAAGTGATGGAAGGACATAAATGAGAAACAACAACTGACAACGAACTCCAAGCTGAACCCTGACAGCACAACACAGTAGTTGAAGCCAAGTTCCCTTGACCCCAAACTCTAATGACTACCTTAGTATCCTTGACACCTTCAGTTTGACTTGAACAGCTCAGACAATACAAAGAACTGGACATGACCCTCTGGCCTTGGACATTATGTTTGACACTTCATACTTAACACTCTTCTTTCTCTTATCTCTTTGAGACTTTAGTTTGGGAGGTAATCAATCAAGATCAACATGGACATCCTAAACATCTCAGTCTTTACAATACCCAGATCCTCTCTACTAAATTCCTCCTGTTCTTCCACTTGCTTATCATCCATCTCCTCTCTCATCTGGACATTCCTCTTCATAAGCAAGGTTGGTCTTCAATGTGAATCAAAAGAATTAGATCCTCATCATCATCATCCTCAAGGGAAGATTCACCACCATCAGGGCTTGTGACTTGAGATATGGGAGGAGTTTGGTGATTGAATGACTCAGAAAGGGCTGGAGATGATCTGGATTGATTCCTAATGCTAGAGATGTTGCAATCGTGCCTTGGTTTCTTTAATTTTCTACTTCCAGGCATATTTATGAGATATAACTTTGGAAATTATATCATGATTTCTGCTTGATATGTTTCCTTCTTACAGAATCATACTCTACTAATCAAAAAGAGTTGATCAGTAATTTTCACCTGATTTTAGGTGCCAATTTGGTACTGCCAAATGTTGGCAGGTAAAAATCTTATTTTGTTGATTTCATAAGATCGGCTCATACAAATCCTATCTATTTGATGTAATCTACAATGTTTAATACTTAAAAACCATCCCAGATCCTTGTCCGGGTCAGTAGCATAGGTCCCTGTACTTCAAAAATCACGGTCACGTATCTCAACAGCTCGCCCAAGGGGCACTGAGTGTGCAGAGAACATGGTGAGACACGGGCTAGGTTAGCAATGTCTCACTCTCGTCGGGCCAATCGCTCTGGGATAAGCGAACGGGCATAAGCTGGGTGGCTGGGGTGGCTGTAAGATGAACCGTCCACAAGTAGAATCCATCCTAGATCCCTCGTAAATGTGGGGAGCTCGTGGGTTGTGTCCACAAACAAAATCCATCGTTGTATATCAATTTGTCTCTAGCATCACGTCTATTACAAATATCTCGACTGACATATATGTTGAACAACATGCCTGATACGAAGAAGAGATGACGAATTAGCTTGACCACCTTTCAAGAGAACACAGATATGAGAGACGTTGGGTAAAGCTTCAAAAATCTCTTTGATTCTGCGAGTTGTTCGAATTCAACTTGAAATTGATTAAAGGACGAACGAACAAAAATTTGTTGATGGGTGTGTCAGATAATAAAATAGTTTATGCTAAGACTCATGATTTGATTTTTCAAATAATCAAGGTGATTAATAATAGTGGGAAATTTCAGGAAGATTTATTATCAAAGGAAATAAAGACAACAGGAAAAAGTAACCGAGACAATAAAAAAATGACCACCGCAGGGATCGAACCTGCAATCTCCTGATTTCGAAGAGGCATCGTAGTCAGACGCATTGCCATTATGCCAGGCGGCCTTGGAAAAGATCTCTTCAAGTATTTATCAAGACCATAGATGAGACCTCACTTCACCTCACTGCGAATCCTTCGTTACTATGATGACCGAATACCCCAAAATCAACTGGTGCCAGGTGCCCCATGGCTTGATCAATTGTATCGCACAACTAACTACAGCATAATTTCAAAGAGGTAGGTGATAAATTTGGATTGTTTTTCAGGAAGCTATCTTTGATGAAAATTAGGATGATCAATATCGAGCTATCCCTTCTGTCCTTAGAGTTCTCTTCGAAAGTCGAAGCATCAAAGCGGCCGGACAATGTGAAAGATCATTTGAATTGAATAGATATGGTGTAAGTATCTATATACCTAGTTCGAAGATCAACCACATAAATCCCTAAGGGAGCTTCCTCTCCTGGTATCATTTTAATATCCGAGTTTCAGCCATGCATACCTTACAATGTCATTCAAACACATGCGACCCACCCCAAAGCAACTTCCACTCGCTAGTCTTCGTATCTCCGGTGCGTGCCTTGGTAGAGGCCGAGCGCAAGCCCGAGGAGTGTTGCTCCGACACTTAGTTGATCTCATAGGCCACATTTTTGAACATACCTTATATATTTGCCCTGTTGAGGTATGCAATGATCCGGTATAAATCCTCCCAAGCTTCGGGCGCAACTCTATGGCATCGTAGACACCTTGCTGTACCTTGGAAAGATGGAATCTGGTGGTTACATGTCATCGATAAGGGAGTCAATCTCTTTCTGGTGCGCAAAAATAACAAAGTGCACGGCCGAAATAGAGAACGAGAATAACCGAGGCTTGAATTCTATACTCTTAGGGACCAGAGTGCTGCACACAGTTGTGAAGCGGAGAGAACTGGAGCTTCCTCGCGTAGTTGCAGAACCTTGAGCAAGACTGGAATGCCATAGTGAACCTGATATAAATTGTGCGTTGAACAGGAGTATGTAGTCCTCGCTATCATGAGACGCGGACCAAGCCACTAGAACGATCCAAGAATATAAAGAGGCCTTATTAGGGGATACAGAAAGGATTTTTTGTCCGACGGAGACTGCCCTCTATAAATTTTGACGTGTTTGAGACAGTCGGCAGTACGTACGGATGAATTTGGAATTTGAAATGTTTAATGTTTTCGAAAAAGAACAGTATCGCCGCGTGCTCGCTTGGTGAGAGCCACGTGAGCCACGTGGTACAAATAAACGTCTCAACGCCAGACTGCCGGGCTCCTACTGTGGCGGCCTCTTGTTCTTCTTATGGATGCCTTTCTCCCTCTACCTTGACCATGGACCATCATCCGCATGGACACTCTAATAGCCTCAAGCTTGACTTTACCTTTGAACAAGTTGGTCATGATCTGAATTCTCTCAAATTCACAGCAAGACCGGAAGGCGACCCGGTGGCAGCGTTCACCTTGTAGGAGCCTCTTTTCACCCCTTTTTACGCTTCTTCTCAAACGTTTTCCCCCCACAACTCTCAGTGAAATCGTAAAAAACCGTGTTTTCTTTTGCCTTTTTCCCTTCTAATCGATGTCCTTTGAACAGAAACACACACTTCCTACGCTGACAGTCCAACTACAGCGCCAAATGCAATGGCGGTGCCTCTATCCAGAACTCAAGGGACCAGATATGTGCTTGATCCACTTCGGACCCGATCACGACATGGGTCGCTTTGCATACGGCATCATCGCTGAACAATCCATGAGCCAATTCTTGCGCAGACCGAATAGTAACAGCTCGTGAGTCAACAGAGATATTTCAGGATCCCCCCATACTCATGTTCGTTCATCTTCCAGTTCAATATACTTCACCGCGCAAAATAAACGAGAATACAAGTGGAAACAGACTGGCGATATCCTTGAGGTATGCTATCTTTTTTACCTTTTACTTGTGATTCAATTTTGCGGATTGTATTTGTCTTACTAGTGTATTGACACTAACGCGAACAAGTGGGTGGCCCAGTACGACGCTGGCTACTCACCACCACAAATGAGGATCAAGGAGGTCGGCGTACTGATATGTACGGAGATTTTCGTAACGTGGTACCTTTATCAGAACGCAAAGAAATGGAAATGGGAGATAAAGATAGGGAAGGAGCAGAGGACGTAGCTTATCCGCCTACCCGCCTCCAATAGGAATCTTTTGTTTTGTTTTTGCTGGAGATGTGAGACTACGGAGCTAACACCCGAAAGGTCCCACATTTTTCTAACCCTAACCTGTGAAACGTTTGGTCAAAAGCGGAACTATGCATCATGTTGCATTTTGAAACTCCTCTTGCAAGCCTGCTAGCTGTCCCCATTCTGGCTCATCTACAAAGTCTTTTGTCTTACCCATAAATGTGCGAACGATACTCCGTGCCTGGAACAGCCACCGAGATCCTTCTACACGTGGTCCATAATTTCGCAAGACATCTATGATATCAATCACTTCTCTTACAGCCTCACGCCACCTCACTACGTCCTTCTCGCTTGTGGTCATTTGCCCAGCGAGTCCACCTCGATATACATCGAGATGTGCCTTCAGTACATCGGACCACCGGCCCTGCCATGTGAGCAAGCGCGCATACGTCCGAGATATGCGAGGCGATAACACACGAGGCAAGAGAGTCCTTTCAAAGAGAGCCAAGACATGTGGAAGTAGACCGTGTCCCTCATTCGCATTCCTGATAATCTCGTCATCAGGTTGCTGCTTGAATGGGACACGGGTCACAGCCTCGACAAGTCGCCCCAGGACTTCTTCGTCGACACACGCCGCGCCATCCTTTTCTGCGCGTTGTTCGATAATGCGCGACGCGGCTCGTGTCGCTTCGGAAAGCTCTCCGACGTCTACCGCCACAATCATGTAGTTTGTCCACATTCTCCAGTTGTCATAGCTAAATTTAAGTCCTTGTCGAAGGGCGCGGAAGGCGAGCATTTTATTAGCGAATGGGATCACGTCAGCTGAGAAACTCGCGGAGGCAGCCAGCTTTGTGGGTTAATGAAGTAAGCGAACGAGAGATACTGGAACATCACCGACTAACCTCTTCTGATTCCTCCCCCTTCGTAGAGGCTTCTTTAACTGTCTTTCCAGATTCTCCCATCCGGAGATAAACACTGGCGAGATTACTCCAGCTCTCCCCATCCTCCTCATCAATTGCAACGCATCTCCCAAAAGAATTCCGTGCCCCCTCCCACGCTTCCACGCGTACCTGTGCACATCCGAGAATAAACCATGTACGGGACAGGGTCGGGTTAATGACGACCGCGCGTTCCAGACACGAGATTGCTTGTATAAAATCGCTTCGCGCAAAGTAGTATCCACCAAGAGATCGCATTGCCCGGCCTGAAGTCTTTCCCGATACATCCCATGCTCGTTCATAGTGGACGGGTGCGTGCACGGGCTCCAGGTCGCCCAGGAGACACCATAATTTCGCTTCGCGGGCATTGTCAATGAGTCTACCAACCTTGCCCTTGGTGATCACATGCTCTGCCTCCTCCTTTCTCCCTTCCAATAGATCGCGCACGATTGAGATGCCCTTTTCTGGACGTTCCATGGCCTGCCAGCACTTGACGACTTCCTCCCACATTTCGAGCCGTTCGAAAATTTCTAATGCCGACTTGACGACTCCAATAGACAGGAATCCCATTGCGAGCTCGCGCTCGAAGAGCCATTTACTCGGGAGGGGGATGTCATGCACGTAGAGCAAACGATCTGAGACCGTCGAATCTGCCGTGGGCATCTGATCAACAAGAGCTTGCAGTTGTAACACGGAGCGTTCGACTGTCCGTGTCCGTGTAGCTTCCAGGCGGGAGCGCAGAAGGAGGGCCATAGTGTGTACGGACCAGTTGCGCGGGTGGGAAATGACGCGAGAGACGTACGGCATCATTTGCTCTGCTGTGAGACCATGCATGGGAGACGTGTTCTTGATGTTGAGGCAGAGAGAGAGTAGAATGCATTGGTCAAGGGGGTGGAGTGGCGGCTGGGATGACGGAGAGAGGTGCGATAGGCGATAGGCGGGTGCCGTATAGCCGGGTTGTGATGATGTAAAATCTGTTTTCTCGAGGAGAGTATCATCCTTGAGTGCAAGTGTGTCTGGAACTGGAGCGGAAACCGCGGGAGATGCTATAGTCTCATGAACTGATCTTTCGTTGTCATCCCGTTTCCGGCTTTCAGCAAGTAAAACCAGTTGGCTGAGGTCTGTCTGCTGAAACTTGGTGCGTTTACCAAGTGCACCTGTAAGTTCGTACTCGAGGCCGGTGGCGCGGGCGGCATGAACGAAGTGATCGGCGGCTATCCTATCATTGGTAAAGAGATGGTGAAGCAGACCCCTTTCGAGAACAAAACGTCCCAAGATATCGGGCTGATTCTGCTGGCCGAGGTAGGCCTCAAAAGCTTCCATTTCTGTAAAGAAGATTGGAGGCAGATGAGCAGGCTCATCGAGGAGGCACTGATGTATTGTCATCGCGCGCAATTTCCACCACAGTGCAGAGCGGATGTGTTCATATGAACGAGAAAATATGAGCAAAGCCCATCGCAAGAAAATGGGTGAGCTCGCGAGGTGATATGCTGGCTCACCACCATAGGCCAGTTCTGCGACCGCTTTTTGATTCAATTCTTCATCTATAAGAGTCTCCGGATTCGGGAGGTTGACAAGGGAAGAGGGACTCATATCCAAGTTTGGGCCAGTCCAATTAAGCTGGAGGAATGAATGAAGGAATGCAATTCCCATGCAAAGCCGTGACAGTTCGTTCTCGGGGGTTGAGGTTATTTCAAATGTGAATATGGTGTCTAGCTTCTCATTTAAACGAAAGGAGTCCACAGTGAGCAGATCTTTGGAAAAGGGTGTAGTGAGAACAGCAGAGAAGTTGCCTTGCATGGTGTCGTGCACGATGGATAGAGCATTAGATTCAGAACAAGACCCGTCTTTTAGCCAAGAACCTTGGATGAGGGCCCATTGGACATCTTCTAAAGACATGAGTAGAGAGGACACCCTTTTTGTTGGTGCCGTACAAACTCGTTGGTGATTACATCAGCGCGCGTTTTAGCTTTACGTCGTGTAAAGGTTTACCTTCGTGTCTAGAACTGAACATCATGGATTTTTCACAATTAAACCCTTCTGAACAGGCGGCGATGAACAAAATCATCGAAAAAAAACAGGTGAGTTTGTATCTGCCACGCCAAGGCGTTCACTTAAAACGACTGCGATCTCAGATGCAAGACTTCATGCGCCTATATTCTGGTCTTGTAGACCGATGCTTCAATGCATGCGTTCATGATTTCACCAGCAGAACCCTGATGTCAAAAGAGGTCAGTCTGCCTTGGACGGCTAATAACTCGGAAGTATCAACTGAGTTATGGTGCAGGAAACATGTGTACAGAACTGCGCTGACAAGTTTTTAAAGCATTCTGAACGAGTGGGGGCTCGATTTGCAGAGCACAATTCTGGTACTCCAGTGTTACTTAGCCGAATCAACATCTTTCCTAAACCTGTTTACAGACACTATGCAGCAACAACAATCTCAAATGCGTTAACACCCTTTCTATACTAAGTATCGGTTGACTTGGAAGCTGCCTCGTCATACTTGCAGCTCAGTCATTCCCTGCACTTATTCAAGATGTCAGTGTGACACAAAATTCGCCATCTTGTATTAAATAATGGCTAGTATAATACATGTACTATCACTGACCGGATAGTGCAAAATCCGACAAAACATTTTTATAGCACTACCATAGGCTCAACCTGCTTTCTCTGTCAGCAAGAGTAGATACTTGGCATATGATTTCAAAAAAAAAAAAAATTGAAAGTAATCTGATCAGACAAGATGCCAGGTGGGTGCTGGTGGGATGGGTCAAAATCCTGTAGAAATGCAAAATATTAATGGGTATCGGTAATCCCTCTTTTGTCTGGTGGCGCTTCACATTGTTACCTTCACTTACGATGGACCTGCTCAACTACATTCCATAGACACATTTTTATGCTCAGTTGAATTAATAAAGTTGTCTTGGTTGAAGAATTTTTCTCTGGGAAGGATTTTTCAGTTAACCTCATTTAATGCTATTCTAAGGTCCAAGAAAGCCTCGTTTGTGGACAATAAAATAAAATAAAAAATAATCATTTTATACGTAAGAATCAGTTTAGAATGAACATTCTACCCAACCCGATATGTTTACTCAGTTGATTCCAAGATGGGGAAGATGTGAGCAGATATTATGGGCGCTTATCTCAAGCGGCCTCAGCCTCTGAATTTCTTGGGAACTTCTCTTATCTATGTTTACTCAATCATAGCAGATGGGTAAACAATTTGATTGTGATGCCGGCGCTCTTTTGCGCGACCCAGAAGTGGGCTGGGCTCAAGCCAACTGAGGAGCGAGGTGGAGAGACGGAGTGTTGGGAACAGCCCAATGCAGGCGTGCTGAAAGGGAGAGTAGGCGGTCTTTGTTAGGGTCAATGTAAAGCTTGTAAGCATCGCTGCGCCAGTGCCCCAGTTGTTGCAGCTCAAATTTGTTCAGTCCTGCAGCGGCTGCGAAGGAGGCACCACCCCTTCTAAAGCTATGACTGGCAAATTTGCTTGGGTTGAGTCCAATTCAAGCAAGATCATCATGCAGTCGTCTGAGAAGGTCCGCATGGAGCAGTGGTGCGCCATCCTGCCCTACGAGCAGGGGTGATTCAGGTGGACGTGGGTCATGGGTGTATAGGTTTTTTAGGCTAGTGATGGGGCATGTAGAAGCACCGGGGGCTGCAGAAATATACAGTGAAACTCCTTTCTGGAAGGGGTCAGATCTGGAGGAGGGGATAGAGAGGATCATATAATTAGGGGCTTCAAATGAAGGCTCAAAGCACAGACAACTCTGGATAAGATGTGCAGAGGGGTCAAAAGACTTGATGTTATGCACTGTGAATCCCCCACAATGCAAGAATGCAGGGACTGCAAGGTGGATGGTGGAAGTGTAGTTGAGGTCACCAATGCTTGGTGGTGATGGAGGGAGGGAGATAATCTGGTGAAGGATGTTGAATGTGACAGGCATTTTTGGCCTCCTGTCTTTTTCACCCATGTATATTTTAATGCCACGTACCATTTGCTGGAACAATGGGGACTCGCATGCCTCGAAGGACAAGTCATTGTCGATGTGTGCAGAACACACGTGCGTGATATAGGCCTTGATTGTTTTGGGTTGGAGGGTGCAAGACCCAAGGAAGGCGACCCATTCAAGGAGGGCAATTTTCATCCTGGGCAGGAAGAATTCAGAGGGGTGATATAAGTCTGGATGGCTGATAATGAAATTCGAAAGAGGACCATTGACCGGTGCTGTAGGAAGACCGGGTGCTGGAAGCGAGGCCATGCCACAGCCAAAATGCAGCAGATCGTGAGGTGTGAGAAGGTGTTTAATACCAATGGTTGGGGGGTGGGGCAAGGTAGGCTGGAGGGTCAAGTAGGGGGTATGGTCAAATAATTGCGTGTACATAAAGCGAGAAGCAAAGTCAGCAAGAGAATTATCAGATGAAGAAAACCAAGAAGAGACATAAGAAACTTGAGCTGGGCTGCTAGCATGACAATCATCCGCAAGTTCATCATTACATGCAAGGACCGGTTCATGTTGTTCTTAATTGCCCAGACATCAACCTAGTTGTCCACATGAAAAATAACATGTTTGTGCTTCCAATGGTAGCCCCAGCAAAGTATTGCTTGAAGAACAGCATAGATTTCCTTAAGTGTATATCTTGCTCGAAAGTGCCTTGGTATCCAGGCAGTGAACCATTCATCCCCAAATATCCCACCGGTTCCTTTCCTTCCACTGGCATTAGTATAGATGTGGACTGTCTCATAGGATGGGGCAATAAGGTGTATACTGTTCCATTTCAAGGCATATGTATACCACCAGCAAATTTCAGCATGTGCATAGGCTGGCAGGTAGCAAACAGTATGCTGGGATGAAAATGCCATGGAGAAGTTGATGAGATGGTGGAGGAATGCACGAGAATGAGGAACTACTTGAGAACAGAATTGTAGGAAGTCTATCAGCTGTTGCTATTCATGCAGGGAATGGTGGCAGCAAGGCAACCAATCAAGGAGAAAATCATGGAAGTAGTACAGTTTGTCATCAGGGAGCTGAGCCTCCATAGCTGTGGTATCCAACCCAAGAACAGGAACTCTACATGAGTTGAGGGGTGGATAGTTTTCTCATCTTGGAAGTATATACCTAGCTGACTACCCAGCACCTGTATCCAATCAATAGTGCTATTTGCTAATGCATATGGGGTAGAGGGTGTGAATATTGGCAGAAAGTTGTCCAGGTAGTATTTGGTATGACTAGGAATATGGTGCTGGATAATCCAGTGAAGTGCTTCTGTGAAGAGATTGAAGATATAGGGTGCAGATTTGAGCCCAAATGATACTGTAGCATAATGCTATAGTAGAAGGACCCTTGCCAATGAAAGCCCAAGAGCTGCCAGTCAGCTGGGCAAACAGGGATATGATCGAAGGCCTACTTAAAGTCAAGCTTTGCCAATAGTGTGCCTCTCCCCAAGGCAGCAAAAGTTGACACAGCCTGATTGAAGGCTTCATAGTGGATGTGGCCCTCAGCATCAGGGATGCCATCGTTGACTGAAGAGCCATGTGACCAAGATAGGTGGTGGATAAGCTGATGCTTCCATGGTTTTCTGGGACATGATATAGAGCTAAAGGGGGAACATTCCTGGAAAGGGCTTGTGTCAGGGTTCAGGTTAAAGTCCATCATTCAGTTTGTTGTCTCCTGTTTATGTTTCCATGCCTTGCATCTCCCAATTACATAATAAGCACCAGATTAGGGTATATAAGTCATGACTGGTGTAACAGTTACTCCTCAGCTTGATCTCTGAGGATTACTGTTACACCAGGTGAGTCAAGCAATCAGGAAGAGTATGGCATTACACCCTAAACAAAGAGATGAAGAAGATAGGCCTACAACCAGGACTGGGAGATGTAAACATCTATTTTTGATTCAGAAATGATGGAGGAATATAAATAGTAGGATAGTATGTAGACAGTGGACTCCTCATAATTAACTCACTATCACTGATGTCAAAAATGGTGAATGATATATGTGGGAGCTTTGAAATCTCAGACCTAGGGAAACCAACATGATTACTTGGGATGAAAATACACAGAGACAGAGAATCAGGAACCATACACCTACCACAGCCATCCTTTATAGATACAATCACAAAATGATTTGACATATCACATAGCAAACTCATATCATCCACCATGGACTCACTCACCAAACTACGAACAGAAGAATATGCAAACAAGAACAGCATGGATATCTTGTACGCCTCACTCATTGGAAGCATAAATTACTGCGCCATATCCACATGACCTGACATAGTATATACAACAAACAAATACGCCCAGTTCACTTCCAACCCCAACATATCACACTGGGAAGCTGCCTATCACATCATTCGTTACCTCCTATATATAAAAAATCATGGAATTCTATATACAACAGAAGATGAAGGAAAGGAAGGACATCATCAGAACCTAGCAGGATACATGGACTCAGACTACGCCAGAGATGTCAATGATAGGAAGTCCACCACAGGATGGATATTCATGTACAACAGATCACCCATCTCCTGGGTATCAAGGAAGCAAAAACTGGTCACAAGATCATCAATGGAAGCAGAATTCATTGCTACTTCCATGGCATCAGCAGAAGCAATATGGCTCACATAGCTCAGCGAGGACTTCAAACTCATGTTCACCCACATCCCCCTATTTACTGACAACCAGTCATCAATTGCATTCATAAAAGACAACATGAACAGTTCACAAACAAAACATATTGACACACACTACCACTACGTCAGAGACCAAGTGACAACCAGGAACATCAAAATCTACCATATTCCCACACTTGAAAATCCAGCCAACATCCTCACAAAGGCCTTAGCACTGCACAAACATGTTCAACTCCTCAACAAGTTGGGGATCAAACATGTTTGAAGGGGCGTGTTGTAAATAAGAAGACAATACCTCCCTAGGTACATAATAGATAAAACACACAGAAAAACACATAGCTAGAGAACATTGACCCCCACACCCAGTATATTCACATGAGACAAAATTAGATAGCTACCCAAAGAATCTACAAAAGAAACCTAATGATTATATACATTCCCCATAGCTACAGAGTATTTTAGATGGTATGCGGCCATGCCATTTTGCCTCTGGGGCAATGGAGCACCCAGGTGGCTAGGAGATGGAAGGAATGGAAGGGATGTACAGGATCAACCCCAAAGCATAAGGACAGTGGTAGTGGTGGAAATAAGAGAGAAGGAAGGTAGAAATGACATGCAGAAGGACCAGAGGGCTTAGGAGCTGAGACAGGAGAGAGATAGGTGCATATATGCAGTCACAGTGTGAGGGCAACGCTATTGACAAGGTCACAACAACAAGATACTCCAATGTTTAGTGAGCTGATAAGGGTAATTTCCACCTGGTGTAGCGGTAAACCTCAGTTTATACAAGGTTACTAGTAATAAATACATAGAGAGCCCACCTGGTGTAGTGGTAATCCTCAGAGATCAAGCTAAGGGGTAACCGTTACACCAGTCACACTTATATACCCTAATGGAAAGTCATGGAAGGTCATGGAAGGTCATGGAAGGTTCTGGAAGATTCTAGAAGGTGATAGAAAGTGGTAGAAGGTCCTGGAAAGTGGTGGAAAGTTATAGAAGAACATAAACAGGAAACAACAACAGACAGTGATCTCCAACTGAACCCTGACACACAGGCATTGGCTGCTCTATTGGAACCAATGGACATGACCTAGACTCAATGAAACTGAAGGAATAACAAGCACACACCACAAAGGGAAGCATCAAGCATTTTCAAGGGATACCAATCAGAAACAGGGCAAGGAATATGTGATACAGCAATACATATAGTATGGAGTATCAACACATCTATCCCAAAGCAGCTAATTTCTGTTTATCTCTCATAACATGTCAAAACAGTAACATTGTATAAGTAGTACTATAGGATATTGGAAAAGAATCAGTTTTTCTTCCCTAAAAACCAGAATCACTCCTGGTCTTCACAGGTGCTTCATCTACATCAAAATCATGATTTACTATCTGTCCTCCCCCACCCACTCGATAGCAAGCAACCTCTTCACTACAACATAACCGGCCAATCCAGCCAACAGAGTCTCATCCC
>QFEC01002271.1:5414-22390 GCA_003316585.1 Gomphus bonarii | reverse complement strand
TGCGTTGTATTGAGGCGCCTTTCCGTCCATTTCGTCGTGATATTCGCATAACGGACAAGGGGAGGTGCTCTGGAAAGGTCCGGTGATATGGATCGGGGTGAGATCTCCTCGTTTAAATTTACTCAGGTTAGCTTGGCGGTGGGTCGAAAAGGCGGGCGTTCTGTTCACGCCGGCTAGATAAATAGTATATAAAACTCTTTCTTCACCTACCGTCGATGTTAGCATGGGTCCTGTATTCAATATAGTGCCTCCCCAAGAAGAGCGCGCAAATAAAAAGTCTTCTGAACCGCTCTCTCCCGCTGCTGCCATCGCAGCAACCGCCAGGGCAAACCCTTACAAGCCCCGTGCGAATTCGACTTCCTCTGGTGCCACCGTCACAGACACCGAAGATCGATCCACCGATCTCGCTGTCGTACATCGTCCTCGCCGCGACAAGGCTAGTATCATTCTGGGCATCCACCACCGGTACGCGCCCTCATGATCAGTCATCATCCATATATTTTTATTCACACTTTGATGACTGTAGAAAGTCGATGGAAGCTATTCCTGCCTCTGCACGTACCTCGATAGCCACCAGTCGTTCAGTGCCTAACATGCAGTCCTCGTCTCCACACACGGCCACGACGCCTTTAACGTCGCTCTACGTTGTGTCTGGTAAGTCTCCTGCGCCCTTTCACTCCTGGGCGGTGCTCAGTGTTCTTGTTTGCATCGATAGGCCTGAGCAAGTCTCCGCACACCTGGCAGCTCGCAGATGCAGAGTCCATCATGGGTGTCCGTCATTCTGAGGGCGCCGTCGGCAGGTTCTGGCGGCCTGAAGTCCTCGGTAGTACCGTCACGCCCGGTGCAGGCGGCTCGAAAAAGCGAAGCAGGAAAGTCAGAAATGATGTCGTGACACTGGGCATAGGTGCTTTGCCCAAGCAGGACGTGGCTAGAATGCTTTCCAAAACGCTCAAGGTATGCACATTGCTACGTCTCTCTACCGCAAATGTTCATCTCTCACCTTCATTAGTTCTCCTTCCCTCGTGAGGTTGAAATTGTCGCATCCACCCTGCAGCCTGCATCGACAGTCCACACGTTCACTTTTAACATTCCCAACTCTTCGTCCACTTCCATCCCTGGCGGCCCCTTCCGTTCATCTGTTTTCAGTTCCACAACCAACAATGGCACCTTCACTGACCTCGGTCTCCGCCCGTATGACGACCCCATGGTCCCCCGGCCCTCGTCGACTTTCATTGGTCCTCCGCCCTCCCTCCAGGATGCTCTCCAAGTCAAAACGGCCTCTGGAACTGGTGCCACCGCCGACAGCACGCCTTACTTCGGCGTCTGTCTCACAGTCTGGAGCCACGCCGACGAGGACCGCTCTGCCGCCATCCGCCGTTCCCTCGAGAATGCCGCGCGTGCGCGCAAAGAGTCTAACAACGCGCCGTCCGTGAATTCTGCCAGGAAACACCGAGTCCGTCCCGACCTGGGTTCTCCCGCCGCCCAACTACTCCGCAGCCGTTCAGCCAAGGGTCCCTGGGCTGGCACAGATGTGCCTGAGAGCGAGATCGACCCAGATACTGAGGCTGACGTCGACAGCATGTATGATGGTGTAAGTGAGAGTGACTTTGATGCGAGCCAGGGTGGGCCTGGGGGCAGTTCACTCTTTCTCCCCGGCGACACCGTTTTCTGGCTTCCATACGCACTGAGTACGTGTTTTCTGCTTGATGTGACCATCATTTTATTCACTTCATTGTAGCCCTTGTGTCGCGTCACCCGATCTACGACCTGATGCGTGACTATCTCACGCTTTCTTGGGCACGCTTTTCAAAAGACGTCCAGTCGCATTCTCTGCAGATTGCGAAGATCCTTGCGCACCCTGCTCCACGCGCAGGTGACATGGTACGTCTCGACGCGACCTCGGCCAAGGAGAAAGACGGCGATTCCGCCAGTCTTGAGGTCATCTGTCGCTTCCCTGGTGGTCTCGACTTCGGCAAGGGTCTCCTGGACGTAAATGTCAGCATAATTTGAAACTATTACAATGCGAATGTTAGCGCTGATTCATGTTTGGCAGTTCACCATGTACCCATTGTTTCAATGTCTCGCACTCGATAATATCCTTACTATTTGCGAGGTGCGTGTGACTGCTATCGACGCGCATTTTGAGAACTAACCCCGTGTAGATCGCTCTCTCTCCCACAGGCCGAGTTCTGTTCCTGTCGCGCCACCCACAGATGCTGGGCATCGCTGTGTCGACCATCAAGTATCTGGTTGAGCTTCGTGGGTGGAACGGCATTGCTCTTCCTATCGTCCATACGCGTGATGCGAAGATATACCTTGAGGTACGGTGCAAACCAGCATGAGTGTTCATAATAATCTTTAACTTTTATAGGACCCCGGTCCATGGATCATTGGCTTGGGCACGGAAGCGAGACACGTCGTGAGGCCTTCACCCGAAGTGTGCATCTGCGATCTGTGAGTGATCCAAAAGCATTTTAGCCACAGCTCTTATTGACATGGGTACATGCAGTGACATTAACCATGTGTAAGTACCACCCCAACCCCCTCCATATATCCCTCCCCACTGACTCTTCGCTCTTAGCGCCGTTGCTGCCCCTCCCCAAGGCGCAATCTCTGTGAAACACCAGCGCGACAAGTATCGCAAAACCCTCCTCGGTGCCTTCGACGCATACTTCCACCCAGATTACTCTATTCCATCCGAGTTCAAGGAGGCGTTCCCTGCTGGACGATTCCGCCCCCTGTGCAAGATCCAGGCGAAGCGCGGCGCTACGGCCTCTATTGTTGCCGAGAGCATCAAGGCCCCCGAATGGTGGAGGACAGCAAAAGTCATTCAAGCGTTCGACACTGTACTTCAAGACAAAGTATGTTTAGCACATCCACTCGTTTGTTCACGCTGACTTCTTATTATTCGTTTAGAACAAAAAACCATCGCTCCTTAGGCGAATCAGCACCCTCGGCATGGTGAGACGCGTACCCCAGCTCTCTGCCGCCGAGCAGCACGCGCAGCTCTCGATCCGCAAGCGTGCAACGGCCTTTGTCGACGCGCGTGATGACCTTGAGACGAAGATTGGCCGTCTGAGCCGCCGCCTCAATTTCCTCATGACCGAGTCTGACTTGTGGCGGGAGAAGTTCATCACATTTGAGCATTATGCGGAAAAGCTCAGTAATGAGGCCGCGGAGCTTAGGAATAAGATTAATAAGGAGCAGAAGGAAAGTAAGAGACTGTCAAGTTTAATCACTCTCACTACTACTGAGAAGGCGAGGCTGGAGGACCGTGAGTACCTCCGTGTTATGACGGAGATGAAATTATTCTTATGATCTTTGTTTTTCTCAGAGTTGCGTGAGGTTGAGAGCGCACACAGGGCTGCGAAGAGTGAAGTTGAGGCGATGCGTTTGAACATGGTGAAGATGGAAGCTGAGCAGGCGGCCATGGTCGCGGAAGTTGAGGCCCAGATCGAGCATGCTCTGCATAGCATGATGATGTCTGAGTCTGACCCCGATGACCATGAGATCGAGGCCGTTCTCTCGCCCCGTGCTTCTCGGCCTTCTTCTAGGCGATCTAGCATCACTAGCGGAGGTGGGAGTCGCGCCCTTCGCTCCTTCGGAACGGAGTCGACTCTCGCGGAGGAGACGGAGGTTGAAGAAACCGCTCTCGAGAAACAGCAGCAACAATCCGAGCAGAACCTAGGGGAAAAAGAAAAAGGTGATGCCGAGCCCAAGAAGATTAAGCGCTTCTCTGCGACGCAACATGATGCGCCTGGAGACGGCATGAATAATGTAGACGAGAATATAACCGAGAGGAGTGACCGTATCTCGCGCAAGGTATTGGAGATCCAGCAGAAGGTGCGTTTTGACGTTTATCTCCAGAGGCCTAACTTATATACATATATAATACTCTTCAGCTTGAGAACGCGCTGGCGGCAGAAACGGTTGATGCTGCTGATGTCAAGTCCGAGAGTGATCAAGATCCTACGGTGGTAGCTCCCAAGCGTCCTGCTCGTCCCAATCGCCCTGCTCGTCTGACGCAGCCGTCGCTGAGGCCCCAACGGACGGATCTCCCTTCCCCAGAGACACCCCGTACTAAATTCGCCCTCAGCGGACCCACGTCTGAGGGCACACCCGGCACCCTCCCACTCCCCTCGAAACCACAAACACCCTCGCCCGTCCAGCACCCCCTCACGCCTGCTGGCACCGAGGATTCTGACGACTTCCAGAGCGCGTACTCGACGAGTCCGCGAGGCTTTGATGACGAGACGAACAGCATGGACGGTGTTTCCGACGGTGTTGGGACTGCCCGTCCTACGGGAGACGTGTCCGTATCTTCACTCACCTCTAGTGGTCAGAAGGCCGCTTCAGTCCTTAGAGACCTTGCATCTTGGACGCGGACCCGTGCATCCTCTACCGCTACGACCGCCACGGCCATGCCCCGTAGCCCAACTGTCAGCGAGACTCCTGCTGTCCCGGATGTCCAAAACCCAACCCGTCATCACGCTTCGTCCAAAGCCAAGAGTCCAGTGGCCTAGGCACTATCGGCACATGCAGATGACTAATATATACCACATCTCCTTTCGTTCAAATTGTATCATACCTGGATTTCACATCATTCTTGTCATCATTCTTGTCATCATTCTTCCTACAACTCTATAGGTCTCATCAGCTCAACGCTCTTTACCAACATAACATGTGGATTTGTTCTTTTATACGTTTCGGTTTGTTTCGTGCAGGAATTCGTTTTGTTCAACGATTTTTTACATTAATAAATGGATAGTGATACACGATAATAATACATAAGTACCACCAACCATGCCTGGATCGTTATCCGTCTGTCCGGAGGTTCCGGTGAGCATTGTAAGTTTTTACCACTCTACACGACAATGATGAGGATGGAATGGCTGCACAGACATAATGAGTTCACATACTGCTCAACCTTGGCGAAGAACCATGCTTTTGATCCAGGTTCGGATATATAAACAAAACGATCGCGATCTATTCCTCCCTTATGCTGGAAGAGGATGCCGTTATCCTCAATACTTATTCCCCGCACATGAGAGAAAGGAAGATCCCAATCCAATCGCAATTTGGTTGACCAAAAGGAGAGTATTCGCGACATGGTCAGCATTATCGCATTATCTCCACCAGGTAGGTCGAAATGGGCTACATAGAACTCCTGTCGATATGCTCCTGGGATTGTCATCTAATGAGTGTGTCAATATGAAAAAATTGTTTGCAACCGACCTTGTTCCAGATCTGGAAAATAATATGTAAGCCTCAGCAGGGCTCTCACTCAGTATTGCCAACGACGTATACTCACCTTTCATCCAGGATTGGCCTAACGCTTCTCGAGCAGAGTAAGGCTATTCACATCGTCAGCAATCAATTATATAGAAAACACATAAGACAAACCATTAAAACACCATCTGCGGGAATATGACGTGGCTGGATTCCCTAGTTAGTCTTTCGTACTCTTTTCGGGTGACATGGGTACTCACTATTCGAACTCTATCTCGAGCGGGTGCATCGAAGACGGTTGTTGTATTGCGAACCCCTCGAATGCAAAAATTTCAGCGAAAACGTTCCGGATGAACATTATCTATTTACCTGCACTGAGATTTGTTGCTAAGTCCATAATGCCAACGGCAGGCTTGGCAACCAGACTGCTTATATATGAGATTGAGAGAGCCAACGTGAGTGTGGTTCAAAAGACGCACCCAACTACACCCTTCCCAACCCCACGGAAAAATCCACCTGCTCCAGCCGTCTGGGCGCCTTCAATTGGTTTCATCTACACGAGTTCAGAAACTTGCTAAAGCACAATAATGGACCGATGGCTTACCACGAGCCCCTCAAATCCGCTACCCAAGCTCGTTGCAAAGGCTTCTGCACCTGTAGCCACGCCATCGCTATCGATCAGAGAGGTCAGCTGATGCAGATACTAGTTACCCTTATCAACACACATTACATGTCTGGGTTTATTGCGTCTTTGAGCCAAGCGACGTCTGTTATCCCATTCACTGTCGAAAGTTGCCGTCGCAATACCTGCAGGTAGGTGATCCAAATTGGAGACATTGGTTTGAAACGAATAGCACATGATTTACCTTTCCCAAGACTACTTGTGACCTTGGAGAAGCTGTCACTGAAACCGAATACCGACTTCTTTATCAGACTTGAGACACCCTGAATCAACCATTTAGTTCTATCTAGGTACGATCACATATCTCATACCTTGACAACGCCAATTCCGAACTCTGCGTTTAATCCGTGTACGATCACCCCGGTCCATGGCTCGTAGAAGGCGTCCACCATACCAGAACTGATGTTCTCAAACAAACCGACCGGGTTGCCCATGAAATCAGCAAAACCCATCATGCGTAGGGCTTGCCTAATAACCTCTTGACGGTAGTGGTACAAAATTCTTTGTTCTAGGTCAGGAATCGTTTGTCGCAGGTCTTTGAATACCAGAGCATTCAGTCGGAAAGGTGCATCATTTACATTCCCCAGGAAGTTCAAGAGCGTCCTTAGTAACAGAGCTAGAGGATTGCTGGTGTTGATCCTAGAGGAAGATGGATGTATGAGTTACTGTTTCACATAATGAGATGGCATGGCACACTTCTCATCAGCGTTGACATGTTGTGTTGTCGTGAATGAAACTACGAGTTTGATTGGTTGCAGTTCTAAAACCTCGAAATAAATGGTTTGCCCGCCAGCGGTATCGGCAGGCTCAGGGATATCTGTTGGATGTTCGATAAGAACCCCTCTTAGGTGTAAAACATGAGATTGGCTCAAGCAGCGAGTAGTTTCCCAACTCACGGCTGGTTATCGTCCCAGGATATGTTCTTAAGCTTGGTCATATCGAAAAGAGTTAACAGGAAGTCTTCGTCGAGGCGCACAGTCAAAGACTGTAAGAGGACTGAAGCATACTTCACGAAGAGCACCCCGTGACCTGATGATTGATCAGATACAATGAGGAAGAAAAACCAAAAACTAACCTTGATCATTCAAAAAGATCACAGATACTTGCACCGCTGGCGGAGGGGTTGTCATTCCTTCATCCTTGGGAAGCGGAGAAGGCTGCAGTGCGACAGGATATATGGCATCATGAAGTTGATTATCGACCTGGATCACCGAACAGGATAGTGTGATGGCCTGTGCAGTCACTGTACGGGTATATTCAAGATCGAGGCCACTAAGAGCCACATAGACAACTTCGACCATTTTATGGTTGATTAAAGAGACTCCTAGTCCTGCGAGGTTAAGTCTGAGGTTCAAAGAGGGAATCTCCTCTTCAGTGACCGCTTCAAAGCTCTCCTGAGCACTTCCGGATGTCTCCTGCCGAGAAAGTGACATCTGACGCTTTGGCTTATAGAGGCTAGTCGCTTCTTGGTAATTGGAGACGTCCAACGCTTGTGAGGTGCCTTCGGCACGAATATCCAGCGATACAGTTCGAGAGCCTCTTTCTGTCTAGTGAATGCAGATTAGCTGAATCCGCCTCTGGGAATGATGCACCTACTGGAAATTTGAAAGGTAATAGACTTCCAATTTCCATAATATCAACCCTACGGTCTTTGCCATTGATGTTAAGAAGTAGTCTCTTGTCTCGGGAAGATGGGTAATCCCATGCATAGTTCAAAGACGAGTGTTTGTTAACCTTGTGCATAATATAGAGTCCAGATGCATCTGCCTTTGGTTCAGTTCGGTACTCGTCCTGGTCGTACTCTAAGTTCATATTTCATAGTCTGGTAGCAAGAAATGGATCACGCACAACCTGACAAAACGATATGTCATAATCACTGTTGTTATGTATGACAAATGGCCATGGCCCTTCTTCCGCATTGAGAATAATATGGACAGTAGCTCCGTCAAGGGCGACGTCAGCCCGAATTAGACTTGGTTCGCGAGTCGCCTCGCCAGGTGGGAATAGCCGAAAGTGAACGGAACCGATGTCTTGAATATTGATGGGAGCAGACCTGCAGCGTTGCTCGATCAGATAAGGAAATGAAACGTCTCCGGACCACAAACCATCTAGCATTGAGTCCGGAGTAAGCTACGGTCAAGAGTTTTTCATGACCACGGCGTGTGTATTGCAAGGCGGCGCGCTCTCCCGGCTGTAACAAGGATCGTTCACTCGGTGGCATACCCTTTTCGCGGAAATGTAAGGGTTGACCCAATTTGTTCTTGATGAGGAAGCGAGGCGTCAAGGTAATCACTTTGGACAACTTGTATTTGCCTTGGCCTTCACACCATGACACGCCGACATGAATTTCGGTGTCTTTAGGAGCGGCAAGTGATATGGCAGTTTCAGCGCTTGGAGCCTCGAAGCTGAGAGTCTAATGAATATACTATGAATTGCTGCCACAGTGAATGAATATGAAGAAATACCTGCGACCAAGCGGAATCTTTGAATTTCACTACAAATTCATGACCTTTAGAGTGAGCATGCGATAACACTATGTAACTCCAATTAGGCAAGTGGTTATCGCACAACGTTGCAATAGCCGGTGCTTACTAAATGCAGTGGGCTTTGCAAGTTCCGCTAGATAAATTCATTGTCACCAGTAACTTATCGCATGCAAGCAGAAATGTACCAACCAGGTCTCCTTTCTCCAGCCACTTCTTGTGGTACTCCCGCACGAGTTGATCGCAAAGAGCGAAGTTGGAACGGCAGACCTGTCTTGTTGACAACTACGTACGGGCTATAAATCTGTACTTTGAAGGCGCCTCCCGAGTCCGCGTGTCTCCTTCAAGACAGAATTAAGGCTACTATTAATCATGAAGCGTTACTTCACTCACACGTAATTCAATCGAAGCTCGAGTTTTCGTTCCTCCGGGTCACGCAAACTAAGCTGTTTTTCTATATCAAGATCTGCATTCGCACCGGAATTGATTATCGCCCAATCGCTTGGTTTGAAGCCTATCATAAAAGATAAAGCATCATAAATAGGTCGATACCAGAAGACGCCTTACAATTGTCTTGGACGGTTATGCTCAGCATGACAAGATGACGAAGTTCAACGGAGTGAACAGGCATGAGTCCTCCCTGGCGGAGATAGCTACTCCAGTTCTGATCTAAATTTTTGTCGAAAATCCTGTACTGTATATTGTATGGAAGTAGGTTTTCAAGTTCAATAGGAGCCCGAAGAAGAAGCGCGATTTTGGGGTATTTGCTAAATAAACACAATTAGCGATCAGTAATAGCTTTATTTTGGCAGATGATTTACCGAGTTACAGGGTCATTCGCGTCGTGTTGAGCCCAGGCCTGCAAACGCCATGCGGGTTCGTTTGGTTGCGAGTGGGGGCAAACCACCACCTGTGAAGGACGTTCTATCAGATCTTCCCACTGAATGGGAGGTGACCATTTATAACCAAAACCCTCTTCACCAGAATTCAGTAGCACCACAGCCTAAAACAATATTCACTTACGATCGGGCCTCAAAGTAATCCGGGTCTCAGTCACTGCATCAATAGGAAGTGCGTAATCCTCGCCCGGAGCTGTTAAAATTAGATATAATGTAGGGTCTCGAGATAAACAAAGACACACCGATCTTCTCCACAGCATAGGCAGGATGGCCAGTATCGTCAAGCAACATAAGCTCTAGTGGATACAAGGTACTATTTTGAACCTTAAATGTCGACCTCAGTGTTACTATTTTAACGTTCCCCTTCAAGGTTATCTCGCACAGTAGTCTTGTCGAGACTTTCTGTGTTTTAGGACGAAGCAAATAAGTGTACTCTCCTTCTCTATCAACAGGAATGTTGCGCAGTTCCCAAGGCTTTCCAATGAATTGGACGGCAAGGCTATTGTGTCCAGTTGACGAAACATGCTATACGTGAGGTGCGTTGGTAAGTTTAGACATGCAAGGAGTGAATTTTTACCTCTCGCAACGTCTTCCAATCATCAAATCGCCAGTCAATTGTTTCTCCGCTGGTTATCTTTACAGGGGGGGAATTCTTGTTGGTCGGGTCATCCATATCGGACCACACATGAACAGAACCGCCAGTTCGATTTCGGATTCGGTAGGGTGCATCACCGCCTCGAGCCTTCCTCAGAACATGCTCTCCTTCTTTCCTCCATGTATCCAACAAGGAGAGCAGAAGTTCAATGAATGGCATGCTGATGTTGACGTCAAGACGTTCTTTTGATGATAAGGCAGTGGTAATGCCACCGGAAGGACCCTGTCTGTCAGCCTATTTGTATCACATTGAGCAAACCACATGAGCACGGCGTGAAGAGGAGACGAACGGTCACAGAGAACATCCATGGATCAATGAGTGGCTCCCAGTGGGAGTTGCCAAGGTTCCAATATGTTATGCTTGTTGCGATGGACGTTGATGCCCGAAGCTGTTATATGTTAGCAAGACCCATGCATCTAAAAATATACTCATGCTCACATCGGAAGACCAATCTTTAACTACGACCTCAATGGGTTTCGTACTTAGATGTAAGATTGGCAATTCATGTAGATCACCAATGAGGATAAGGCGGAAAGCATCTAACTTTGCTACGAGCTTCCATTGAATGTCAGGGTTGATCAGAAGTAGGATTACTCGAGGGGTGCGTACCTGTTCCTTTGTAGAGACAACTTGAGCTGAGTCCAGGATATTTTTTGTAGAACGGGAACCTGTTGCAGCGGAGGGAGAACGAGTGGACAGATGTCGATTATCCATCTTAGTGCGAGAAGAACTGCTTTTGGGGGTTTGGGCAACATTTGTAAGCCTAGACTGTGACTCTGTTGATAATTCCATGGCCTTATTAACAATGGTGGTGATGAGAGTTATGTCACGATATGATACCCGGAAAACTACTGGCTGAAGAGTAATCTCAATGCTGGACATTTGTTGAGCCGAAAATTGCCGGTTATCCATAGAGAGAGTTAAATCTAGATCATCCAGAAACCGCACAACCTCTGAAGGTTTATCCATACGTAGCAACGACATGCCAAGACGGTTGACAGTAAGTGCAAGGATTCCCTACGGGGCGGGGCGATGTCAGGTGAATGAGTAGTAATTTAATGCGAACAAAGCTAACCTGTTGTGATATTAAGACCTGCTTAACTGACAATTGTATTGCCTGTGTCTCAGCATTAGTGTCACTCTCAAGAACGCTTATGGTCACATCGTGGAGGTCGATTCGAAAATCAATACTGGTCGATTGGTGAACGGTTTGTGTGTCTGCTTCGACCACAGTACGAACGGAGTTTGCATCCAAACCTTCGCCACCCTCTGGTTCTGATGCATTCGAAAAAAAGCCTAGTAGTGCAAACACAGGATCCACAGAAAATATGATCTTGGGCGAGTCGACCGTCACTATCGCTAATGAAGAAGGACTAGTGCCACCGGATGTCGAGAATAAAACCATAAACTGGTTGCGATGATGCTGGGCAGCAGGTATGATTTCACGAAACCTAGTAAAGCCTGCGCGGGTATTACTCATGGTAAAGGATTTGATGACAAGTTCCGCCTCCGCAGCGCCATCGGAGAGAGACTTATACCGTAAGTTGCTGTCAGTCAAGGCCAAACGGGCTATTCCACGATTCTTCAAATCAGATTCCACTTTAGCAGCGCCGTCGTACAAATGCAGCCTGACAGTTTTCACGATTAGCACCAAGTCTAACGAGGTCCAAACTCGACCAGAAGGTTCAATCTCAGGCTGAAGATCAACCGTCGAAGAATCAACAAGAGCGGGGAGAGAAGATGATTCTGTTAAAGTCGATGTCGATGGCACTGATTGGGATTCACTTCTAGCCTCTGGAATTGCTGAAAGCACTTTAGGGATGGAATCAGCAAGTTGCATCATGAAGCGATATTGACTTTGTGTGACGTGGAGTCTAACATCTGATACCTCTATATGGACCTGAATGAAAACGGTTATAAAAAATCAAATAAAGCTGGATTCATATGTGACTACCTGACTGTCGGGAAACTCGAGGTCTAAAGTTCTATCAACTTCGGTTGTTTGAATAACGTTGGCGATGATCTCTACGTCATCTATAATCTTCGTGCGGGAAATGTTGTCTCCATAGTATAACTCAGAAGTGAGTTGAACACCTTTAAGGGACGCTCCAGTCTTGGTCCGCACCCCCTCGTAGGAATTATGCGCGGAGATTTCGCCAAGTTTCATGACAAGTATATCGTTTGAAGCAGTTGGGCTCCGCGGGAACACCAGGATTGGTGACTGGACAGATACGTCAAACTGCATGCGCTGAATTTCGGATGCACGTTGTGCAGCTGCTTGAGCGGCGGCATCATACAAACCCTTTAACTTAGCGAATTTGATGACAAACTTGTAAATGTCTCGCAACGGCTCTTCCAAAAAAGTGAATCGAAGCGCTCCAGACTTGAGTGTCACCATCGAATTGACACCCTGGAAAGTACTTTGATCAGTGGGATCGAAGGTCTGGTAACCAAAATTTGCCAAGTTATCTCCTTCGATCGAGAGTAGTTTCTTGAACGATGCGGTTCGGGTGTTAAGTTCTGAGTCGTCTGTAAGCGACAGTGTTCCAAGGGTGCCGTTAACACGAAGGACGTTGCCAAGAATTTTCACCGTAACATTGGCTGTTGAAAGAGCCAGAGTAGCCAAGCGCGATGCATTGTTGACCAAAAGGACTGGGAAAGAAAGTGAGATTATTTCATTTTATTTGAAAACAAGTGCATACCTTGTACACTGGCTAGATTTACAGCTACTCGTATTTTGCTTGGTTGTACCGCAGTTTGATCGCTTTCTTCGGGGGGTTCCGGTTTTTCCTTTGGATTGGCCTCGATCACAGGAGAACTAGCAGCCTTCTCCGGGACAAAAGTTGTCATGATAAAATCATAGAGCGAGATTACTGGCTCTGGAGCTGCATGGAAAATGAAAGTGGACAATAGAATTTTGATACTCTGATCGAAGCCTTCTTGTTTCGACATAAAATCAGCATGTTCTGGCTGCACCCGAGCATATGCGACTGCCAACAGTTCTCCGTCTGGAACCGATTCGTCCTGAGTTGAAGATAACAGAGGGATATAGTCACCACTGGCTTGCGTGAGAATCACACTGAGAGATCTATAATAGCTGTGTTAATAAACTAGGCGCATATATATGAGAAAACAAGAATACCGAAGAGTTACATCAACAGTGATTTTAAAATCTTCCACTGCACAACCAAGGTGAAACCGTTCAAGACGCAAGTCTGCCAGAGGACTCTCGATACCACTTGGGCTCGTTTTTGAAACCAGTGCTTGTAAACTATCCACCTGAAAATCTAAAACAAATGTTTTCTGTCGTAGATTGTCCTGGTAAAATCGAGGTGAACGGCGAAGAGATTGTGACAACCCTTAGGTGAATGAAAATTTACCTGCTCTGTATTATCCTCAGCATCAACAAACTCCTCCGCAGACTCCTGTGAGTCATTGCCAACGTCGTCTTTGAGATCATACTTCGGGCTAAGTTGCGAGTCAAAAATACCCGATGGAAATGGAAACACGGGGGTACGGCCCTGATGCCGAGATGTTACTTCTTGAAGCTTGACTTCCTCGTGCCTAAAGTCAGGAATAGCGATGTCAATAAATCGCATTATAGCCTTATACTTTGTGTCCGATAGGTTGACTTGTAATGTATGGAGCTTGCCTGAAACTTTGAAGCGAGGAACTTTAATAACACGGGGCAACTTCGCGCGACTGGGGAGGATGGAGATTTGCATCAAAAGTTCCAGATTGATGCGTTCCAAAATATATAACGACCCTTTGGTAGGCGAAGAATCTAGCGCCTGAAGGCATGCCCTCAAATCTGGTCCGAGTAAGACCTACATTGAATGATATAAATCACAGACGTCCTTAAAAACATGTTCTTAGGACACTCACTTGAGCCGCTTCAAACTTGAGCGAGAAGCGATCGTACATGTGAGTTTCTAGTCGCTTGTAGTCTTCCAGATCATAAGACTGCTTCAACTTCTCATCAAGTTCATGCCTCGCATCTCTAGCCGCGAGGTCGCTCTCGATGCTGATGTGGCCAGCATCCAGAACTAAATGTCGGCTGTCTTCGGTAGTCACGCTGAAGGGCCGTGAGATTTCATGACCCATCAGGAAATTAAAACGACTTACTCTTCCGGGACAATGATAATTGGGGCCTGCAAATCCATCTTAAGATCAATAGTTTTATGCTTTTCCATTGCATATTCAAGGCCCGCTCGTGTCTCCTGCCGTAACCCATCAAGAGTTTTACTTGCAACACCCTACTCATATAGTTAGTTATAAGCCCTCTAGATTAAAGATCAAGACTTGCCAGTAAAGCCTCCAAAGACTCCAGTTGACTCTGTGGTGGGCGGAAGAAGTTGTAAATTGCTTCTACATAACCCTTGTGATATATGATTTCCATGTACCGCAAGCGCACTGTAAGAGCACTGTCTGCCCTTTCATCAAGAGGGTTGTGTTCGAACTTCAGATACAAAAAAGAATCTTCATTAGGGCCATCTGCATAACGAGCAGCTGGTCTTTGCGTCTCCTGTGGTGACATGCGCAGTTGGCCTTCTTTAACACGCACAATCTGGGGGTACGCGGACCCTGTCGTTGTACCATCAAACACGCGAAAGCCCCCCAAAGCGACCACAGCCTCCAAGTTGTTCGGACGCTGAATGAAATTCGCCTTGAACTCATCGAATACAACTGACAAAATGTCCGCGCCTGTTCCACCATACGGCTTGGACTTGAGGGTCAAAGATCCACGATCCAGTTTTGCAGCAACGCGCAGCTTCAGTGCATCAGGTGGCAACTCACCGGACTCGTTGTCTACCGCCTCCTGATCAAAATCGACGGCGTCATATAGCTGTTTTTGTTGCTCGTCCGTCATATTCCAAAGATTTCCGGATGAAACGAGCTCTTGGCTAGACCTATCTTCATCGTACGAACCGTATCCAATAAGCCATCCCAGTCCCCAACCACCTGTAGACACTTGTTTGGAAGCTGCTGTCTGCGCTTTTTGTTCTTTCCTGAGTTTCCCCGCCTTGATATCTTGGCGTAGCTGACGCCGTGCGAGAAATCTGTAAAGCTGAATATCTTCATACGATAGCTTATATTCTAGTGCTTCTAGTGATGAGACATCCTACGGTAGAAGTACAGGCGTCCTTGAATTATTCTATAACATGAGCAAAATCGACTCACCTCCGCAGTCAGCTGATTAGAAAGCTTTTTCTTGTAAAGTCCCATATATAAACGTCGATTTTTTCCAACTTCCTTCACATAAGACAACGTGGATTTACTGTTTCTCTCATGAATCTCCTTGAGAATGGTTTTGCCCGCAAACTGTAAGAGTGCCCTAGGACGATTCTTGCTTAGTTGATCCTGATGTGGGGCGAACTGCCGGTACTGCAAAGATGTCTCCATGAGTTGAGAACCTGAGAGTGTTAAAAAGATTCGAACCTGGTATCGGCGAAGGTAAAAATGGTACATATCCACTAAATAAACAACGTCGCGATATTGATGTTCGTCCAAACCAAATCCAATCTCGTTAAACAGGAGTTGAATATCGTTTCTGGGATTCCTATCATTCATAGACTTGTTGAGTGTAATCTTAAAAAAAAAAGATCTCAGACCAATTCTGAAAGGATATAATCAGATAAGACGAACTCTGCCCTCGCCTGTAACAGGCTTCAATAGGAATTGATGTTGCGAATTGCGATCATCCGAAGAGATCTATTTCCGCTCCATGAGTGCATGACAACATAAATTAGTAGACAGAACGTCACTAGCGATGTAAATTTTTCAATTGCTTTTTCGACGGGAAGGCCCGCGATACTGGGGGAGTCGGTGTCAAAATATACAGCCAAAGATTCAAGTCTCGCGAGCTGATTCGATGGTCAGCGCTAGCTATAGTGAAAATCACAACGAACCTTGTGAATAGACTGGGCGCTACTTTGAATGAAAGTAGGAATCCAATTTTCATCTACAGATTTAGCAGTGAATCCAGAAAGAGTTACACCAGCTGCGAATGGATGCTAGGAGACGAGTGCGTCGTGGCGGTTAGGAAAGATCGTGAAATATTTAGAAAGGACCCACGCCAGGGCAACTCATATCGTCCTCATACCGGATGTGTATGTTTTTGACAGTGATTTGTAGATTGTTCACAATCTTGGTGACGAGGGATGCAACAAACCCTTGCGTTTCAGCTTTCACTCACGGTAAGAGGCACATCTGCTGACTGGCAAAGTACGCGCACCAGATGACTCGTCAGTCTGCCCCCGAATCCCGAATAGTTCCGAATTCTTCAATTTCTCTGCTTTCAAAGCTTGAGCACGTCGCTCATCATCTTCGGGGTCAACCTAGAAACCAATATCAGGTTATCAGAGAAGCCTATGGCAGGCACATTGCATAGAGACCTTAGCGTTGGAAGCAGGCGAAATAAGAAGGTATATATCTTCAATGAGAATTTCTACTGGTTTACTGCTAAGACTTGTCCATGGGATAGAGAGCGTCAGCTGGCCGAGATGTCCTAGTGTGTTCAAGTTGGATATTGATTGAATGCCGTCACTGTTAATAAACACAACTACACACCCTCTAACACATCCACTGGAAGTCTGAATTTGTCCAAGGCGCTCCTTTTCAGTCGCAAGTTTCTTAACGCCAATTGGCCTATTCGAACATCAAAATGTTGTTAAACACAGGAAGATTGAACAAGCGCGCCTGCCGTCAGGCCATAGTTGAGCTTTTCCCTGTCCAAATTCTCTATATAAGGAGCACAGATACGGTTCAAAAACTAAACACAGACAGTTCAAAACAGCGCCATGAGGATAGACATGACTACATACTGCCTGGAGGACATCCCTTACAGGATCTGTCCAAGACCACATTGCGAGACCTTAGTAGAGATAGGGCTTAGGGTCAGTAATTGGTGTAATATTTTACTTGTAGTAGCGAGCTGCAGGCAACCAATAGAGTTACGTCATGGTGGCGCTCAAATATGAGAGCTGTGATTTGCTGGACCAACACAAATCCTACTCTTTTATTTAAAA
>QFEC01002268.1:0-15843 GCA_003316585.1 Gomphus bonarii | reverse complement strand
TGAACAAGGGATGTTTGGCTTTGTTTGGAAAGAAACAAATTATAAAAAGGTTCACACAATGTCATGTGACTTGTCATGTGATTTCCAGCCCTGTATATACAATTTATTGCATTAATAACTGTGAGGGACAAAACTGTTCAAATGCTTCATATTTTTTAAATAATTAATATTTCAATGAATATTGAGAGTTACATAATCATATTGATTGTGACCACAAGTTCAGAAGCAGGGTTATTGCCACTAATTACTTCATATTTTTGATTATGTAATCCTCCTGTTATTTACAGTACAACACAAATGTTCAAAACACTTGAACAGTTTTGTCCCCTACTGTATGATCCAACTTCTTCATTGGGTGAGTGGTTGTAATGTTTTGTGCATTTAGCCAGACCTTATTACCAATCTTGTATGTGGGAGTAGCTTGGCAGTGTAGATCACAGAATCATGCCATGTCATCTGCAGCCTTTGACAGGGCAGAGCAAGCTTTGTTAGTGGCCCTTTCTATGCAAGTGGTGAATTCATCCAGTGCTTCCATTCAGGTTTCTCAGGTTGGTTCTAGTCCAAGTCTTGGATGTTGACCACTGTCAAGCATGAAGGGGGTAGTCTGCATCATGGAGTGAATTCAATTGTTGTATGCAAACTCAGCAAGAGAGATCCAATCTACCCAGTCATCTTGACATTGGTTGACAAAGAGTCAGAGGTATTGCTCAATCTCCTGGTTGACCCTTTCAGTTTGGCCATCAGATTGTGGGTAATAGGCTATGGAGGCAGCAACCTTGATACATAGGAGCTTGTTTAATTCTTGCCTGAACTGTGAGATGAATTGGGTGCCATGGTCACTGATAACTTCCTCTGGTAGTCCATGGAGCTTCCAAACATGGTCATGAAAGAGTCTGGCAATTCCTACCAAGTCCATATCGGATATGGTGGGAATGATGTGTGCACACTTGCAGAGGCAATCTACAGTGATGAGAAGAGCATTGTAGCCATGACTGGTAGATAGTTATGTGATTAGATCAACAGTGATAACTTGCCATCTGCGGTCTGGAATATGAATGGGGAGGAGTTTGCCAATGGGAGAGGTTGGGAAGGATTTGGTCCTATTGCAGGGGTCACAGCCTTTTACATATTTGGCAATAGACCATCCCATTCTAGGCTACCAAAAGCTCTGAGATACAAATTCAGTTGTCTTCCAGCAACCAGGATGACCAGTAGTGCTTGCATCATGGTGTGCCTTGACAATGTCATGCCATAGCTTGGAGTCAAGAGGGATATATACCTTGCCATGGTAAATAATGAGACCATTCTCTTCTGTCCATTCTTCTCATTGGAGATTTCCAGATGGTCCAAGTTATTTCAGAGCCTTTACAACCTTCTCATCTCAGGGTGAAGTGTCCTGACTGAAATACTGGCCTGGGTACTGTAACACCAATCAAGGGGTAAGGTATGCTGAGGAAGTAGGAAGTGGACAACAGGTATATAGGTTGCATAGTTCACTAGTTAGTAAGGGATCCTAGGTTTTCCTCTTAGGATTTCTCCCTTGCTAAGTGAGACCCCTTTCTCTATGTACACAGTTCAATAGACCTTAGGATTTTGCCCTTGGTAGTGCTGCATGACTTTGGAAATTGACTTTGGCAAGCACTACAGGGGTTGCCCTTATAATCCAGCTTTGTAGAGTATTTGGCCCTGGTGGCTGCTGAGTAACCTTGTTTATAATATCTGGTATGAGGGGTAGAGGGTAAGCATTCTTGATTGTTATATTGTTAACCTTCCAGTAGTCCTGCACAAAGTAGAGGCCACTGTCCTTTTTCTTTACAAAGAAGACTGGGGATGCCATAGGTGATTTAGAGGGATGATGTGATGACTCTTTAAATTTTCTTCAAGGAATGCATCTAGTTCTCTTTGCTCATTGGGAGACATTGGATAGACCTTGGTGCTAAAGGACTTGGCACCTGGAATCAGTACAATTGCATGATCCCAAGGTTTACATAGGGGGAGCTTGTTGAAGGACTCCTTGAAGAAGATATCCTTGAATTCCTGATAGAGTTTTGGAACAAGATCTTCAAAGGATTTAGTAGGTGTAAGCTCTGATGACTTTTGGGCAGGTTGTTGTGAGACAGTTGAGCTTGCACCAATTTCTTCATGGTCATCCTCAACAAAGACTACAAAGAGTCTGTCCCCAGTTTTAGGTGAATACAATGGCTCTTCAGCTGTGGTCCATGTGTGTTGATCAGGAAGATGTGAGTGGTCTTCTTTGATGTCTGGGACTGTCTCAACCCAAGGTTTCTTGTTGATTGGTTCAATACCACATGACTCAGGACAGCAAGTCATCTTCACCTCACCTGAGTGCCAATTAACCTCTGGGTTATGCTCTGTGAGCCAGGTATGTCCTAAAATGATGGCTAGGCATCCCAGGTTTGTCACTAAAAATGTGGCATGTTCCATGTGATTCCTATATGTTCAGATGAGGTCAAACTCTTCCTGTCAGGGGACGACCCATCTCAAGCCCTGAGCCAAAACAAACACAGCTCAGCCAAGAATGGACCGAATGACTCGAGGTTTTTGGCAAGACCTTCTGAACCTTTGGCACCCTTGGGCCCGAGAAACAGCTTGGCACTTACCCATGAAGTTTCCGAGCTATGAACTGAGATCTAAGGTTGGAGGCTGAGGGCCAAGGAAGCCTAGGAAGAAACCTACTTGACCCGAGACCAAATCACTTAGGCTAGGGGAGTATACCTCGGTTCAGGTCAAGATCTCTAAGAGCTAGATACCTGAACCTTGGTTCAGGTCCCAGGAGATCAGCTCCTGAGATGACTGGTATTTATAGAAGCTGATGTGCATACCTTCGGGTCCAAGAGAAGGGTAAGGTATGCTGAGTAAGCAGAGCATGGACCATTGGTATATAGATCAAACAGCTCACTAGCAAGGGACCCTAAGCTTTCCTCTTAGGATTACCCCCTTGCTAGGTGAGACCCCTTTACTGTATATAGGACAATATCTAACTTAGGATTTCCCCCTTGCTAGCACTGTGTGACATTCCACGAGTGTAACAGGGGTTCCCCTTACACTTCCTTGATTGAACTTGCTTCATTAGGAGTACCATCAATATTATAGATAGGTATAGCATGAGGAAGGAAATGGGTTTTGAGCCTTTCAGCCTGAACAAATTGAACATTAATGAACATTCCAGTGGCACCACTGTCAAGGAGTGCATCAATTGCTAGAGGGCATCCAGTATCAATGGACTGGACCTTCAGGGGGACTTTGGTGCACCAGCAAGTGTTAGCAGAGTCCACATAGAGAAGGGGAGGAGGCTGCTCTTTAGGGTTTGGGGTGGTGGGTTTGATTTCAGGCATGACTGGTTGGGTTTCAGTTTGGTCTAGAGTTGGAAATGTGTGTAGCATGTCTCTTATATTCCCTAGTGTACATGTTTCAAGAACTGAAAACTGATTTGTTGAGCAGGGCATGTCTTTCACCACTGACTTACCTAAAAACCCTGTTTCCCTCCTTCAGAAGTGTGGACCTTTGCATTCTGTGCTATCTCATGAGCATCTAGGGCAGCTGCTACTAACTCTGAGATCATGTCTGTAAGCACAGCTCCTGTGAGGTTTGTGCAGATACATTCCTTGTGGGGCTCTGGGCATACCAGGGAGATATGGCCTCACTTGCCACAGTTATAGCATGTCCAACTCTTGATTCATTATCAATTGGAATCTTTGTCCATGGGTGTAGCAGTGCTGGATGTGGGCATGACATGAGCATTTGTAGCATGGGATGGGATGGTACTGTGGGAGCCATGGAGTGGTTATCCTTTTTTAACCTCCACAAGGCAGTGATAGTTGCAGTCAATCTGGCATGTAGCTTCCTTCCAAGCCTTGAGGTTGGATGGAAGGGATGGATCTTGTCTAAAATCATCACTGGAAGTGCTTGTGCATATGCATCCTCTATTTCCTCATCATTGAAGCTGGTTCTCCCTGCAAGTATCTCAAATTGTATAGTATAATCATCTACTGACATGGTAGATGTCATCTTGAGGTCATGCAGTTTGGTACAGGCTGTTCTGGAATGGTCAGGGCCTCCAAGGGCTTCTTTGACTTGTCTAGTGAACTCATCAAAGGTGGTGATCAAGGAAGTCCCATCAATGATAGCTTGGGTCTTATTATGTGCCCAAATTGCCACAGAGCCTCCTGACATGAAGGAAAGAGTGTTCAAAATCTTTATTTTGTCATCTGGGAAAGATCCTGGCTGAATAGCAATGGAGAGTTTCACAGCCTGAATAAACCCTATGTCCACTAAACTTCTCTGGATCAGCCACCTTGATAGAGCAATGAGAGGGGGAAGTGGGTGAGGGGGTGTAAATAGCCATGTGCTATGTTACAGCAATTGTGGCAGCTGAAACAGCATTGGCCAGTTTGCTTTGAATGCCACCCAACTGGCTCTGGAGGACTTGATTCTGGTGCTGTAGGTGATGAAGTTAATCTGCTTGGATGGCAAGCAGGGTTCTGAGGAAGGCACCATTTTCACCCAGGGAGTCCCAGTATGCATCAAGGAGTTGGTCTGATATGATATGAGGTGGAAACTGATGGAAAGGATCTGTGAGGTTGTCTTTAGGGAGCTTGATCTTCTGTGAGGGTGACACTATTGACAAGGCCACAACAACAAGATACTCCAATATTTATGAGCTGATAAGGGGTATTCCACCTGGTGTAGCAGTAATCCTCAGATATCAAGCTGAGGAGTCACCATCACACCTGTTATAACCCTATGCCCTACTCCAGCACTTATTACATAATCAAAAATTTAAATGTAAATGGGAAAAGATCAACTAAACCCTGAGACCCTCCAGACATTAAATCTACAATTCTGGACTTAACAGTCACAAGGATCCACAAGGTTGTTATAAATAAGGAATCATTTGAGTATTCATGCATATATTCCACCATTAAAACTCCCATTACTCCATCAATATCAACTCTTTCAGAATAAAACCTCACAGCAAGGTTAAATACTACACAAGAAACATCCATGAATATTTCCGCAATTTTAGGACAATGTTATGGCAGACACCACATACATGGCCCCATATCTACCTCCAAGAGCATCACCATCTGGAATTGATAGAAGAGGCAATCACTTGGCAGAAGAGTATTTTCCTATAGAATCTATTTTCATTTTTATATCATGATTCAATTTTCCCCTATGAAGTTTTCCCATACCAAAAATCCCACACACTCATGCATACAGCACATGTATGGCTGCATTAGGCCACCTTCCTTTTTGTTCTGCATTATTTTCAAGTTACAAATCATTTCCCATTTTCCATAAATACTCCAATGTATCTACAAACAAAAACAAGTCTAACAGCATCAACAAAATATAGAAATTATCCCCACATTAACTTGACTTTGAGTTATACTCAAATTGCTCATCTGCACTCAAACCAAACATTAAGCGCCAGAAGTTACACTTAACTTTTCAGGACTACATGGCCACAAACTCATTGGATTATGATTTGGTGGATGCAGCTATGTTATCAGATTCATTTACTGTTATCCCAAATATTCCCCAGACATTTCTATTTCATGAAAGAGACACAAATCAGTGAACTGGCACTTTGGCGTCCAGACCAGTTTCCTGGGATAGCACCTAAGTGGAGGCAGAACCAGAGAAATTATTCAAACATTTTAGTTACAACTCCAGAGATTCATTATCAATAAATACCACAAAAATACCACAATGTCATCCTCATTTTAGTTATATTTATCCAACCATTGTTCAGGAGGTTTTTAGTATAGAACTCATTTCCAAAAAAAACATTTCCCACAAACAGCTAATTGACAATCCCCAAACAACAAAGATTTCTTCATCTATGCCTTTGTAACCTGCCCACTGTTGGAAAATATAAGGTATTATTTTATTATTCTATACATACATGCATGTTGTTTTAGCCTAACCTATGACCACATCATTGGCATGCCAGTTTATTGTGTGATGTGACTCATGTTTATGTTGTGTATTCTGTGTATGGTGTTTTGTGGCCCTTCATGCTTTTATTGAGTTTTGGTTCATTGTTTTTTCATGTGCTTTAAGATTTTATAACAGGATTAAGAGTCTCAGCCTCTCTGACTGAGCTACAATTATATAGACTGGCAACCTGTACAATTATTTAATGACAATTCTACAACTTTTACAACTTTTATGACTATCTACAATGCACATGGTGGAACAACACGTCTTGTTGTCTGCATATCCTCATTTTCCCTGCTTCTTGTTCAGTACACTATTACTGACATCAGTGACATCTCTCATGATGTACTATCTTGTTTACCTGTTGTCAAGTCAGCCACCATCACCATCATTCACACACCACACCCACTCACCTTGAAGGGGCACATACTAGGTTTCAAAGATCAACCTTCCCATAATCATTGACCCATACTATACAGTGACTCAAAAAATTGTCCCAATGTTTTTCACTTTCTGCTTCATGTCACATAACATCACAACAAGGCCAAACAGAACCAATATGTTGGTGTATGTAAGAGAGGTCTTGTTAAGGGCTATGTGTGAAATCAAGAACTATGTAATTTGATGATGGAACTTAGAGTTGAGAGGGACATACAGTTGTTGCAACTAGGAACAAGTCTCAACTTCAAATCAAGAAGATGTATTCCAATTAGTTACCTAGGAACAACTAAGAATAGAAGTTAGAGTCGCTACTAAGATAGCTGAACAAATAGTACTCACGTCTCAACTTTGAATCAAGAAGATGAGACATGTCACATGCTAAACAACCCAGATATCTACTGGTGGAGTTTCTAATTAAGCCGGGAAGCTGCAGGCATGGAAAAGAGAAGAAAAATAAACCGCAACTGCTTGCATATCCCAACACTCCCCCTCAAGCAACACAGTGCTATTACATTCCAGTCCCTAGTCCTAGCACATTAACGAACTCATTGAATTTCGGCTTTGGCAAGGCCTCCGTCAATACATCAGACACTTTCTCGTTGGTCAGGACATAATGGACAGCGATGTGGCCATTTGCTACACATTTGTGGATGAAATGGTAACACAAGTCAATATGTTTCGTCCGTGCATGGAACTTATTGTCCTTCAATAGCGCAATGGCACTTTGATTCTCACAGTTGATAGTGACTGCCCCATAGCTTGAACCTTGGACTTTGGTAAGGAACACTCGTAGCCAAAGTGCCTCCTTGGCTGCATGGGTAAGTGCAATGTATTCCGCTTCTGTGCTTGACAGTGCAATGATGTACTGTTTCTTTGAGCTCCAGGAAACTGCACCCTCACCAAAATGGAAGCTATATCCCAATATGGAGTGATGGTGACTCTGGCTAGCCCAGTCTGCATCGCAGAATGCACGTATTCGGTTTGTGTCACGTCCACCAAAGGTGAGCCAGGTGTCTTTGGTACTACTGAGATAGCAAATGACACATTTAAGTGCCTCCCAATGTACTTTTGCAGGGTTTTGGATGAATTGCACAAGAATCCCAACAGCAAAGGAACTATCTGGCCTACTGATCATTGCTGGCCACAGTACACTGCTGATAGCCTCAGTGTAGGGGATTTTTCGCATCTCTTCAATCTGTGAGTTTTCAGATGGACCTTGCTCCTTTGTGAGTACTGCTCCAGGGTCCATCGGTGTAGAAACTGGTTTTGCCATGGTGAGTCTGAACCTTTCTGTGATAGTATCAATGTATCCACACTGGTTGATAGAGATTGTCCGTGCGTCTCTGTTTCACTTGACCTCAAAACCCAGGTACCAACTTATGTTACCCATATCTGACAGGTCCCAGTGACGTCGCACTTGTTTTTTGAGTGTTTTGACATCTTGCAGACACAGTGAGGTGATGATGATGTCATCAGTTGAAACTGCTATAATGGTATGCTCATCCTTTGATTCACGGTAAAAGATGGAGTGATCAATCGCTGAACGTCTAAAATCGAGGTATCAGGTAAAAACTTTGGTCAGTTCCTGATGCCATCCTCTCCCTGCCTGTTTTAACCCATAGATTCCTTTTAGAAGCCTGCATACCTTCCCCTTTTGCCCATGTCCAATAGCACCTCATGGAATCATCATGTATACGGTCTCCTTTAGTGGTGCATTAAGGTACACACTTTTTATATCTATTTGGTAAATCTCCCAGTCTAATGATGCAGTGTTTGCTAGTATGACACAGATTGAAGGTAGCTTTGCAGCAGCAGAGAAAGTGTTGAAATAGTTATATCCTTCAATTTGTTTGTGTCCACCCGCTACTACTCTTATTTGGAATTCACTGATGTCACGTCTAGGACCTTGTTTCTCTTTTAAGACCATAGAACAGGGTATTTCAATTTGGTCTTTTGGTATGTCTTCAATTACCCAAGTGCCAAGCTTCTCAAGTTGACCTATCTCATAGTCCAGTGCTTTCTGCCATGAATGGCAGTTGGAGCCATGTAGGGCTTCATCAAATGTATGTGGTGTTGTTCTACCAGCAGCAAGGAGTGCGCACTCAGGTTGTGTAAGATCAAAAGGGTTATCAGGATTATCGATGTGCGTGATTGCAGCTATATATCCTTCATGCAAGGTACGATAAGTACCTGGGGACTTTCTGGCACGATGTCCATGACCAAACTGTGGGTCCTTGTGAGGTTCCAGAATAGGCTCCCAGTTGGAGGTAAGTTGTCTGATATGACGTCAGATCCTGGAGGTTCAGGTTGAACCAGTGGGTCAGGTTGAGTAAGTGCATGGTTGAGTAGCAGTTGGTCATCAAGCAGTGGTGAGTGTGGAGGTTCAGATTCATGGATGATTTTATTCATCTCCCCCTCAGTCTGTGCAATGCCTGGGACTGTTACCGTAGTATCGGTTATATGTATGTTGTTTTCATTAAAAACTATGTTCCGTTCCACTGACACAGTATGTTTCTTAGGCCAATAGATTCTGTATCCTTTGGATTCAGAGTCATAGCCTACAAATCAGCCAATCTGAGCACAGGATTCAAGCTTGCCAGCTTTTATATCTTTGACATATGCTGCAGCTCCAAATTCCTGTATCCCAGCAAGGTGAGGTTTTCTTTTGTGTCTTGCTTCATATGGAGTCATGCCATTTAGAGCACGAGTTGGTGTCCTGTTTTGGATCCATGCAGCATGTCTCATGGCCTCTTCCCAGAGGAACCTTGGCAGTCCAGACCCTTGCAGGAGAGCACGTGTTTGTTCACCACGAGTACACATACCTCATTTGGCAGTGCCATTTTGTGGTTGTGAGTCATGAACGGTGAGTTCCCTGACTGTACCTTTGGTATCCTGGTGTACAGTAACTTCCTTTGAGAGGAACTCTCCCCCTCGGTCACTGCGGCATACTTTGATATGATTTCTGGCTTGTGTTTCGATATAACCTTCATCTCGGCAGTATGAGTCAAAGGTTTGGCTCTTTTTCTTCTGAAAATATAGCTTTACCTCATGCAAGGCATCATCAATTCTTGCAGTGGCATATAAATTTCCATTAAAACTTTGAACCGCTGCAGGACCCCATAGGTCCCAATGTATGCATTCACCATATTGGGTTGCATGAGTATGGGATTCCTTTGGAAATGGTAGGCGAGCAGCTTTAGCCTTAGCACAAGTCTCACAAAATTCTGGTTTTGACAGTGGGTCAAGTTCAATACCAGTAATCATGCCAGTAAGTATTGCATGCTTCACTGCTGCATGAGCAGTGTGGCTGAGTTTGCGGTGAGCTTTGTGGATGCTCATCTTGACTGATGCAACATTGACATAGTCAATGTTTGGTGTTGCAAGTCGATAGAGTCCATCAGATCTAGGGATTGTAGCCATTGTTTTACCAGCTGGATTCTTGATGGTGAAAATTCCATCATTGAAGGTGACAGTACACTTCACTTGGTCAAGGCGGCTAATAGAGACGAGAGTGAAAGCCATATCAGGTGCATGGATAGCATCCTTGAGCATGGCCTTAGTTTTGCCAGAACCATTAGGTAGGTCAATGGGAACATCGCCTATGCCCAATGCCTTGAGTGATCTTCCATTGGCAGCTATGATCTCACGACCTGAGATAGTATGGTAATTTTTAAACCATAACCTGTCTGGGCAATAATGGCTACTCACACCACTATCTACACATGCTCCAAGTTGGTTTCTTGGTAGCTCTAGAGATTGTGCTATATCTGTAAAGTCAGAACTGCAGGTAAATGCAAAAAGGTTTTTGCCTTCCTCCTTGGCATCAGCAACAATGGCCACTTCAGGTAAATTTTGGGTTTTGTTTGCCTTCTTTTGCCTCGGGCCTTGGCCCTCTTTTCCACCTCCCTTTGCCCAACAGTTTACCTTGATGTGACCAATTTTATTACAGATCTCACACTGGTCATTGGAGTTTGACTTTGACTGGGTTTTGCCATTATTGTCGGTGTGTTTCTTCTGTCTGCTTCGGTCCGCTATAAGAGCTGATTCAGCTTCTTTTGAATGCTCATCTTGAATAAGATGGTGCTGCACTTCTTTGGTGAAAAAGGAGATAAGGTCAAGAGGTGTCATTTTGGGTGTTCCAGCAGTACCTTGGATCACACTGATCCTTTCTGCTGCTGTGATGGTTTGGATTGCAGAGCGGTATGATGGAGGTAGTGATGATATGATTATCATAGATAGTCATGTGATTGATAACAGTGAGCCCATTTCAATCAGATTATCATAATGCTTCATCATGAGCTGAAAATGTTGATTGAGATCGCTCAGGTGTGTTTGGAGATCATCTGAGTCAGCAAGGCACATGGAGCTAAGCTGTTCTTTGGCATCAATTAAGAACAAGGTGCTCTTAGTAGTAGCATCCTTCTTGATCTGTTCCCACATTTCCTTCGCTGTCTTCATGTTTTTGATCATAGACCCTAGGCGGACAGAGGTTGTTGAGAGTAGAACATGTTGAGCTAAACATTCACATTTATCAAATTCAACAATACAGGTTTCTCTGGTTTCAATTTGTTCTTCTGTTGCATGGGTCTTTACATCTGCTAGGATGGGGATTCCATTGAGTTCAACATAGGGTTTAGGTGCAACCGCCTTTCCTTCTATGTGCAGCCATAGCCCTTTTGCACCCATTGCTCTGCATAGACAAGGCTCATAGTCAGACCAGTTAGAGCCATCATCACGTAGTTTAGGGATTGCAAGTGAGGTGGAGTCAGAAGCTGATGGTAGTGGAATAAACGACATAGGGGATATCAATGTCAGCCGGGGCCCATAACCTGTTGCAACTAGGAACAAGTCTCAACTTTGAATCAAGAAGATGTATTCCAATTAGTTACCTAGGAACAACTAAGAATAGAAGTTAGAGTTGCTACCAAGATAGCTGAACAAATAGTACTCACATCTCAACTTTGAATCAAGAAGATGAGACATGTCATGCACTAAACAACCCAGATATCTACTGGTGGAGTTTCTAATTAAGCCGGGAAGCTGCAGGCATGGAAAAGAGAAGAAAAATAAACCGCGACTGCTCGCATATCCCAACAACAGTGACTCAAAAAATTGTCCCAATGTTTTGCACATTCTGCTTCATGGTCACATAGAGTCACAACAAGGCAAAACAGAGCCAATATGTTGGTGTATGTAGGAGAGGTCTTGTTAAGGGCTCATGTGAAATCAAGAATTATGTAATTTCATGATGTTTCCATGGAGATACAGCCAATTCATTTTGGGGACTCATTGGGACAATTATTTGACTGGGTATTGTTAGGATCTCACTCTGTGATATCTCCATCCGCTTAGTCAATTACAATTAAGTGTTTCCTTTCCTTTTTTAGAAACCCCACTCAGCACCTTAGTTGACTCATCCTAGTTCTAGACCTCACTTTTGTTAATTCATTTCACAATTCTGCTTGTGATATATTTTCCTATCCAAGTAATTTCCATTGCCTTGTGCAACAATCTCTGTAACAAACTTCACCCAAACCTTACTCTTACTCACACATGTTTCACCTCACCTTGTTTTAATTCCCATTCTGGGAATCCCCTTGTTCTCTAATTTGAAATCACTCTGACTAATTTGAAATACTAATCTCATATATAATGTGTATATAAATTAGTAGTTCTGTAGTCAGAAAATTGACTAAGATTACCCTGAGTATTCTGTTTAGACTTTGCCCTCAGAAATTAGGGAATCTACAAGACCTGGACAGTGCAGCACATAAGCTGAAGCCAAGCCCTACTCCAAAGCATGCCTGAAGTTACAACCTTGCTTGAGTATATGCAAGAACCTCAGCTTGGCCCGTTCTTAACAGTATTTTTTGACTCACACTCCTGATCTCATATTAATATGTCCATCATGACCACCCGTTCCAGTACTCATGCCATTAGACAAGTCACGGCACAATCAACTCCATTTAATCTGCAAGCAATATCAGAATTACAACAAATCTCTGAACAACCTGAGGATGTATGCTCCCTCAACATGGGGTTGACACCAAAAACCTCAGTCAAGACAGAGACCAAGGATGAGGAACCCCTCCACCTCCTGGGCCTCCTGATAATGCCCCCCCTGACAATGACCCAGATGATGATGATAACCCATTCCAAGAAGCTCACAGTGTGGATATGAATATTGACTCAGATGAGCTCATCAAAAGGGTTTTCAAACATCTCGCCCAACCACCTGCTGCAGATTCAGGCTCCTGAGCCAAAATTCATGAACCCAAGGTTTATGATGGCATGGATAAAGCTAAGCTCTATAAATTTTTCCTTCAATGTATGCTGAACTTCCGAGATCACCCATTTGCTTTCAAGACAGGCACATCAAGGATTCAGTATGCCATCTTGTACCTCTCCAGCCCTGCCTTACAATATTTTGAACCTGCCATCTTAGGTGAGATCTTTCCTGAGCCTACCTGGCTCTCAAATTGGGAAGAATTTCATGCCAAGCTTGAAATGAATTTCAGGACTTTCAACAATGCTGCGCAAGCAGAAATAGAGCTCGAAAAAATAGTCATGAAGGATCATCATTGAGCTGCTCGCTACTTCATTGACTTCATCCAAGCTTCCACTCGTACCCAGTGGAACAACACTGCCCTTGCTCACACAGCTTACAAGGGATTCCCCAAGCATATTAAGGACACTCTCCTTAATTTTCCTTGCTTCAAGACCCTTGCCAAACTTTGAAACTTTGCATTGGAAATTGATAGCAGGTATTGGGAATGCAAGGAGTATGAAAACCTCACAAACCCTGCCCAAGGTTCTCCAACCGGTCCAATCCCCCCAACCAGTCCAACCAGTCCTCCTCCAGCTCTAACAACAACCAAAAGAGCCATAAGGGGAACAACAATAACAACAACAACAACAACAACAACAGTGGAAACCAGAAGTCCACAAACAATACCAAGACTCCTGACCTTTCATCAAAGCTCAGGAAGGATGGTAAACTTCTGCCCAAGGAGTGTCAGCAACGCATTGACCAGGGACTGTGTCTTCTGTGGGGTTTGAAGGGCCACATGGTTAAAGACTCTCCAAAGTCTAAGTCAACAAACTCCTCAAATCCCAAAGCTTGCACTGCCAAGGCAAGCTCTGACTCCAAGGCTGAAGATTCTTCAGCCATGGAATGAAAAAAATAATAAGCAACCTTGGAACCATGCAGCCTGAGGATTGCAGTAACCTCACTCACATGCTCACTTTAAATGCCATTTCTTCCACTCTTTCAAAGAACTCTTTAGTATTAAATTTGACATGTACCCTTATGCCTAAAACCTGTTTAGTTACCCTTCTTGCCAGCCCAAGACCACACCCACCCATTCTGGCACCTCCACACTGACCGGCCCCACGCTCGGTCTAGTCCCCATGCTTGGACTTTTTACTTTAGGCCTCTCTGCCTCACTGGCAGCATCATCAGAGTCATCAATGATGCTGCAGCCCCTCTTGCAGCTGATCAAAAGGTTGCAGCAAACCTTTTGCAGCTTGCATGGCGTGCAAGCTGCACCTGCCTTGGACACGAGGCAAACATTGGGCTGCTTCCTGCAGTTATTGCAGGGGGCCTCACTCAGCTCAGCTTGCCCTGTGAGCCCAACATCTTTTGACTTCTAAAATAAAAATCAGTAAAAAATCAAAAAGAATAAAAAATAATGCCATGCACCTTTGTTGGCCACCCACTCTTCAGCCTTGGTACCTCCTTGGTACCCCCACCTGAGGTGCTCGGCACTGGGATCTCCCTCTGCTTCCCCTTATTCTTCATTGGGGGAACCTGCCTGTGGACCTTCCTCATTAGTTCCACATTCCTCTGTGCATTTTGATGCACCCTTTTGTCTTTGGTGGCCTTCTTGACCTCAGTGGCCTTCTTTTCCTCAGCAGCCTTTTTTGCCTCTGCCTTGGAAGCTGCAGCCTTTGCGGCCACCTCTTTCTCCTCCCACTCCTTGGCTTCTCGCTCCAACTCCTCCCTCTCTCTCTGTTCCCTCTCCTCCTCCTCCTCCCGCTCCCTCTCCAAGCACTTGATACACTCATGTTTCACCTTCTCTTTCTCCTCCTGATGATGTTGGTGCTCGACTCAGTGTGCTTTGAGATGTCTTTACTCCTCATTGGTTTCATAGCCCATTTTTGGTAAGAGGGGGGGGGGCCTGGGAGGTTGATTGACAGATATGGTGTTGGCAGGAGACTACCCTGGGAAATTTCAGCCCCAAACAATTTGCTTACCTCAGATAGGTATCCGAAACCTTTATGGTTCAAACTCCGCTTACCAGCTTCATGGGTTCAGCCATTAAGAGGGAGGCACTGTCAAAGTATGATCTACCAAGCCTTGGTTCACTCAGTTGTACCAACCAAAGTCCAGCATACTGTATTACAAGCTACAGACTCCCAAGTCTTACAAGTACTATTCAGTTCAGCTTGGCTCGGTTTGGTACCTTACACATTCGATTATATACTCATTTACTCACTCAGTTACCTTTGGTACATGTACAGGTATGTATGCCTGCTTTTCATATATTACTATTCTTACATCCATACTTTACATTCTCATTTCCATGTCTTGTGCAATGTTGTTGCATACCTTATAGCAACTCATTCTCTATATAAGTAATTAGTCCTCATGTATGTATTCTCTGTTCAGATTATCAACTAAGTTAGACATACGCTACCAGTACTTAAGTTAGTAGTCCAACTGTTTGATACTGAGCATCTCAGAACCCTACCAAGCATCCACCTGAAATCTAGTGGCATGGGCAGGAGGATAGGTGCAATGCAAGTACATTGAAGCTGACACCATGTCCAACCTCAGCTCATTGGACCGAGCCAAACCACCTGAACCAAGAGTGTGTGTGCATGTACTTAACAAGAATGGGTTGAGCTAAGTTCTAGGTAAAAGCTCTGTGAGGGCAATGCTATTGACAAGGTCACGACAACAAGATACTCCAATATTTGTTGAGCTGATAAGGGTGTTTTTAACCTGGTGTAGAAGTAATCCTCAGTTTATACAAGGTTACTAGCAATGAATACATAGAAGGCCCACCTGGTGTAGCAGTAATCCTCAGAGATCAAGCTGAGGGGTAACCGTTACACCAGTCACACTTATATACCCTAGTGGAAAGTCACGGAAGGTCATAGAAGGTGGTGGAAGGTTCTGGAAGATTCTAGAAGGTGATAGAAAGTGATAGAAGGTCCCAGAAAGTTGTGGAAGATGATGGAAAAGTATGGAAAGTTCCAGAAGGTGGTGGAAAGTTATAGAAGAACATAAACAGGAAACAACAACTGACAGCAATCTCCAACTGAACCCTGACATCACCCCCCTCTCAATGCATAGCATCTCGACATGGACCTTGAGAGTGAACTACCACCCCTTCCAGAAGTATTGGCTCAAATGGGCTTTGGGTGGAT
>QFEC01002263.1:0-10969 GCA_003316585.1 Gomphus bonarii | reverse complement strand
TTTTGTATAGTGGCTGCAAAGCACAGCCATGATGGCCAATTTGCTGAGGAGATTATCATAAAATCTGCAGGTGTGATTCTATCAATTTTGGCTGATAGAAAATAGAATTCTGTATTCATTTATCATTTATAATACCTATTCAATCTTTAATGCCTCAGGGTACAATGAAATCCCTTCATCCAAGGGCTCAAGTAACCCTTGCAAGAAGTCCAAGAGCAAGCTCATGAATTTTTCAAAGTTGTTCCATCCTGTCTGTTGATAATGGTGCTATTTCCTCTTTACTTTTCATGTTGTTTTCTCACTAAGTATACAATACAACGCATTTCTTCTTTCATTTATAACAACCTCTACTAGCAAACGCCCCGTAACTATCAAAGGAGGATGTGGTAATGCTCAAGGCTTTTATGTAAAGCTAATAAATAATTACATCCGGTGATACCGTTAGGTAGCCCTCGACGATCGCGAGAGCAACTACCCTTGAAACTTGTCTCCGTGATGTGATCTCACAGAAAGATGAGGCGGTGTACAAGTGTAACGGCTACATGTCGCGTCAGAATTTTAGTTTTATCCCTGTCCGGGGTATTTTCTGAAACTAGCACAGTAGGCGATATTGTTTATTGATTATATGTTATGAGACTGCTACGTGATGTGACTGCATACACAAAGCCAAACACAAAGAGCAAGCGCCCAAATATGAGTCTGTTTTTTCGAGCACGGGTGTCCTTGCCAGGCTTGTTGACCCAGCGACCGCTGTTGAATAAACCGACGGCCACGGTCCGCAATGCAAGCAGCCGCCGCGGCGCGATTGACCCTAAACTAGAATCCATCCGGCGCGCGCTCTACCCGCCCAACGTCCGCAACAAACCCACACCCACTGGGGCATGGCGCCCCAACGCACTGCGCGCCCTCCGAAAGGCCATCCCGTCCATCCAAGCGCACGAAACAATCGAGCGCGCCTTCAAGCTGTACATCCGGCACCAGCGCCAGCGACGCCAGCTGGAGCTCGCGCGCAAGTTCGAGGCGATGCGGAGCGCGATGGTGGAGTTGGATAAAGTGGACGCGCGGCTGGCGTATGAGGCGAATCGGCAGGAGGATCCGAGGGCGCGGACGGAGGCGGAGGTGGCAGTTTTGAAGAGTCTGCGTGGGGCGGAGAGGATGGCAGCGGAGGGGAGGCTGCGGGGCCTGTTTCCGCGGGAGATGAGGATTCCGACGGATACGCCACCGACGGAGGGGTGGAATTATGATTGGAAGCCATCGGGTGTGCGCAGTCCGTAAGGTGAGTCTTGACGGCAGGGCGGACCCACCTTTTCTTATGCACTCTGCAGATAACGTGTGATGCGATGTTATCTCAAACATTAATCTCGCTTGACCCCCTACTGGACCCAGTGAATGGAGTGGTATCTGCAGCATACCTGTCCTTTAGGGTGAAAACCATGAAAAGCTGCACTACTTCTAGTGTAGTAACCAGTGGCGCCATTTAGAGAGAACAATAGAGCTTTTGATCTAGAAATCTTCATGATCAAGTGGTTACACCGTAATCCGATATAGCTGGATAATAGTTAACACTTCACAAACTAGTTAGGTTCTTGGATCATTTTTTGCTTCGCTGACACGTCTGAATTCAAACCGACAATGTTTATTAACAAACACCCCATAAGTATCAAGGGAGGATGTGGTGAAGATATCACGTTGGAATACAACGCTCAAGGCTTCGAACATAGATGGTCAAGTCTGATATATTGTGCCAGATGCTCGGAGATATATTCAGAAACGTGAGGTAAAAAACATGCCGAGTTTCGGGTGTTCTCCGCTTGGAATGTATAAATAGCTTCATATCGAACGAAGACAGCGCCTCAATGAAGGCAACTTGAAGCGCATTGTCATTCTGGAAAATTGGGATAAGTTTTTCCCGCGTCGTCCAAGCAGCATATATTGCTTCTAAGCAGATATGGAGAGGCATCCCTGATCCTATGGTATGGCTCAATGCCTCGATATACTTGTCCATATGAGTTGTGCTTGGTGAGCCGGACAGATGTCCCAGGATAGGTGTTGACTATTGCAGTGTAATCCATGCCTTGGTAAATCTCCTCGAGGTAGTCCAGCATCAGATCGAAACACTCGATCTATTCTTTCGACAGATCCCTCGTAATCAAACAACTGTGATCGTCAGCACAAAAGAAAAAAAATCCGTAGGGCGGCTCCGACGTGTCGGAGAAGTAACAACTCCACCCCGTTGCTTGCGCCCAAGGGGACTCTTATAAACTTGGATAGATCGTAAGTTTCGACATTATCGTCTGGCCGGAAGTTCTGGGTATATAGTGAACAAGGGTGCGGGCGATCCATTGCTCTTGGGCTCAGTTCACCGGGTCCATCGACATGAAGATCCCTGAACATCTGATCCATCAAGCGAGCGAGTGTGTAATTTGGGAATGGCGGGACTATAAGGTAGTGAGACGCAGTGACTGCTTGTTTAACAAATAGGTCTCATCTCTTACCAAGCCTCACCAATAAGTTGCGATCTACTTTGAAGTCATCGCCATGCATGCTAGTAACAAGCAGTCGGCGACTAGGCGACAAGGGAATTTCGGATCCCCGAGGCTGATATTGATGAACTTAACAATGATTCTGTCCCGGTGTTGAAGTCCATCGCGTTTGCGTGGATTCAAACGAATATCATGTAATGATGATGAGGATTAAAAAAAGAACAAAGTCAATGGGCGACCACCATGCCGTGAGCGGGTGAGAGAGGAGTGATTTCCCGTGCATCAACGGCGTGTGTGCCGAAAGCACATCTAACCATGACAACTGCATTGTCGGAGGGACTGTAGAAGATCAAACCATGAGTTTGGGAATCAAAGATAATGGTATTGCCTAGAGTTTTACAAGCAATAAGTTGGATTGGACTGTCAATATTGTCTCCCTAAACGTGGAAATGAGCTATTGCGTCCATACATGCATCAGTTTTGCATTGTGCAACTCCAAGAAATTGGTTGTTCCCATCGAAGCATGCTGTGAAATGGTGTTTTAGTCGATCGACTATGGCTGCCATGTAGTATGTATCGGGCCATTCAACTTGCGATACTATCCTTGCAGCACAGGCAATGACCTCATTGTCTGTGGATGTCTCCAGAACCCACTTGACCGTGAGTGCATGGGTTTGGTCTGTAGGTGGTGATAAATTCGGGTCGAGATCATCACGGGATGCCAACTCATGCAAATTCTCGGAGGCTTCTTCGTCGCGTGAAGCCGTTCGTGAGAAGAGATATGTTTAAAAGGCCATCGGTCTCTTGCAAACTATGTAGAAGGGTTTCCGTAGCAGTGCTGCAAGATGTGTGAAACGCGGGGCTTCTTGGTCGTATGGAGCCGTTCGTGGGACGAGAAATATTAAAAGGGCCATCAGCCTCTTCCACACAGAGGAGACGGTTTTCCATACTCGCACTGCAAGATGGAGGAAACGCTGAATGGGGGTCTTGATAGTCGAAACGGGTGTGGAACCACATTTCGAATGGGACTGGGCATCTTTAAATATTTTCCACTCCTGAGCCAAATATTGAAAATGGAGGTCGAGATAGGCATTTGGAATGGGCAGTTGGGTAATGTGATGAATACGACTATAGTGAAGATATGAACAAATAATATGCCATAGTTCCTATTGTGACCCTGGGGGCAGAATGTAGTCTCCTCCTAGTTACCTCTGAGAATTCATTCCACAACCCAACTCTGTAACACCTCTGTAAATACAAGGACAAGATGATGTAAGGGAGTGCAACACATAAGTTGAAGCCAAGTCCTTTTGACTCCATACCCCAGTTCAACTTTGATAGCTTGACCACTCTCAAAAACCTCCAGACAAGACATCTTTGACCTCAGACTTAACAGTATATTCGAACTCTCACTCTTCATCATCTATGAGACACAGCAGTCAAAGCAACTTACATGTTGGTACTTGTGGAACCATTTCAGAAGCATCTGTACACTGCATACCTAACATCCTAGCTATGCTCCTGAGTACTCATTCACCTCTAACCCCACTTAACCCTGAAAACCTCCCAATCCAGACATGCCTGATCTGCCTAACACACCTTCTGATCACAACCCCCTTCAGTCCCCACCATCCCCTTCCTAGCTGCAAATCCCCTGAGAGCATCATCATTGAACTCAAACAATGTTCCCAACCTCACTGAGGCCATCACCATGTTGGCCCACAATTTGTCATCACCAAAGAAGTTATCACCTCTGTCAAAGTACAATATACTGAACCTCAGTTCACTCAGTCATTTTCAGGGGACAACCTGTTTCAAGCCCCAAGCTAAAACAAACACAGCTCAGCCAGGAATGCACCAAGCAACCTGAGGTTTCAGCAAAACCTTCCAACCCTTCAGCACCTTCAGGCCCACTAAACAGCTCAGCACTTACCCACAAATTTCCCAAGCTGTGAGCTGAGATCTAAGGTGGGAAGCTGAGGACCAAGGAGGGCTGAGAAGGGATCCACTTGACCAGAGGCCAACTCACTTAGGCTGAGGAGAGATACCTCAGTTTGGGTCAAGATCTATAAGGGATGGGTGCCTGAAACTTGGTTCAGGTCCCAGGGGATCAGCTCCAGAGGCACCTGGTATTTATATAAATAGTGTGCATACCTTTGGGCCCAAGAGAAGGGTAAGGTATGCTGAGGAAGTAGAGCAAGGACGATTGGTATATAGATCAAATGGCTCACTAGCAAGGGACCCTAAGCTTTCCTCTTAGGATTTCCCCCTTGCTAGGTGAGACCCTCTTTACTGTACATAGGATAATCTCTAACTTAGTATTTCCCCCTTGCTAGCACTGCATGAGATTCCATAAGTGCAACAGGGATTGACCTTACATTAGGAAAGCTTCCCCTAATAGGACTGGGAGTCGTGTCACACGTGACAACTATAGGTAGCTTCAGTCTTGGTGAAAGTGACTCTGACAGCACCTCACTTGCATACATGACACCAGACACCCCCTCCTCTATAACTGCAATGGACTCGGCAACATATGTACTACTGAGCTCAAGCCCCAAGATGGATGCTGAGGAATACCTCCAGCACTTAGAGCAAGAGCTGATAGTGAACTGAGTAACCAATGCAGCATTCACTGAAGCCTTGAGGGAAATTATGACTAAATTAAATGAGGAACTCATGTGTACAGGGAGGGACTTTATTGATCCAGAAGATGACCTGACACCAAGCACAGGTGCTGAGAATTCCCTGAAACCCACTCCCTCAGCCAACTCCTGAGTTAGACCAGCTTCTCCCTTGGACTTTGATGGAAATAAAGATAGAGGCCCTGCCTTCCTCAACTCCTACAAAATCTACTTTACAATCTGTGGAGACCACTTCCCAGACAACCAAGCTCATATCCATTGGGCCCTCTTGTTTTTCAAATCAGACCAAGCAGCTCAGTTTTAAAACAAGGTTCTTAGATGAGAGAAAACCAGATGACCTCTATACTCATACTAGAAGGCTTTTGAAGCCAACTTGGTGGAGCACTTCTGCCCAAAAAATGAACAGCTCTCAGCCCTCACACAACTAGAAGGAACCAGCTGGTACCAGGGCAAGGACTTTGTAGAGGAGTACATTGTCCGATTCATGGAACTTATAGACATAGCTGAATACCATGACAACAAAATGATGGTGATTAAGTTTCAGAAAGGTCAAGAACTGAGGATACTGTCAGGGTTCAGCTCGAGGTTCATTGTCAGTTGTTGTTTCTTGTTGATTTCCTTCTATGACTTTCCGTAGTCTTCCGGAACCTTCCATCATTTTCCATAACCTTCCAGAACTTTCCATAACCTTCTGTCACTTTCCGGGACTTTCCAGAACCTTCCGTCACCTTCTATAACCTTCCGTGACCTTCCATTGGGGTATATAAGTGTGACTGGTGTAGCGCCTACCCCTCAGCTTGATCTCTGAGGATTACCGCTACACCAGGTGGGCTCTCTATGTATTTATTGTTAGTAACCTTGTATAAACTGAGGATTACCGCTACACCAGGTGGGAATTACCCTTATCAGCTCACTAAACATTGGAGTATCTTGTCGTTGTGACCTTGTCAATAGCGTCGCCCTCACAGATACAGACCAAGGTGGCTCTGTTGGGAGAAGGGGCACCAGACTTTGATAACCTGGCAGAGTGGTATGAAGGTGCTTGGAAAGTAGCTGGGAACTGACAGGCAAACAAGGCCTTTATGGAAGCTAACAAGACTAGCTCTTGAGCAACCCTTCAGCTCCCCATTACCCTCCCATAAAACTCCCTTGGAATCCCAAAACCTGCAGGGATTATCTCCCAAAACTTCGGTCCCCCTTGGCTCACACCGGCACTTAAACCCTCAGCACTGAAAGAAGGGCCCACTCCAATGGAGGTGGACCAGACCCAAGCAAGGAACAAACCATCTGGGGTCTGCTACTGATGCAAAGAGATAGGACATTTTGCCTGAGAATGCCCCTTGTCCTTTGACATTAGGACCATGAGTGTAGAGGAGAAACTAGAGCTGCTACCACAATTACTAAAGTTAGCCAACCTCTCAGGAGCTCCCCCACCTAAGGCTGAGACTGAGAATGAGACAGAAGTCAAGGTTGAAGAGATGCCAGAAGGAGAAGAGAGGGGTTTTGGAGCCTGCAGTGGATGAATCGTATGCCCCCACTGTCTGTATATAATTGGTTTGCTGTTCTGGAATTTGAGAATGAAACAACCCCCATTCCAACCCCCCAGTCCAAGCAACCTAAAATAGCCACACAAAAAAATGGAATTGCCCCCAAAACTGTTGTAAATTGGCAATTATCTGAATTACCTACATATATTCCAACACTAAAACCCTTATATCTCCACCATTTTCAACTCTATCATTATCAAACTTTGCAGCGAAGTTAAAGACTATTCAAAGAACCCACACGAATATTTCCATGATTTTAGGACTACATTTTGGCAGATACCACTCACACAGCCCCATACCTTAACACTGAGACCTGTGCTGCCATCCAGAATTGGCAGAGGAACAAGCCACTTGGCAGAAGTACATTTTGATATAGATTCTATTTCCATATTCCCCTATGACTACAATTTTCCCCTATAGTATTTTCTCATACCAAAAGTCCCGCGCACTCGCGCATATATTGCACATACAGCCACATTAGGCCACCTTCCATATTTGTTCTGTCTTATTTTCAGCTTACAAATGTTTTCCCATTTCCCTTAAGTACTCAAAAGGTATTTACACCCCAAGTGAAGGATTTGGGATCATGCAATTGAGTTGGAACCAGGCTCAAGTCCCACTAAATGCAAGGTATATCCCATGTCCCCACTGGAACAAGCTGTACTTGATGTTTTCATCCAAGTCTAAATTCACAATGGCCTCACCAGTTTTCTTCATCAAAAAGAAGGATGGGTTGCTTTGGCTCATGCAGGACTACTGAAGATTGAATGCCATGACCATCAAAAACCAGTACCCGCTTCCCCTCATCCTGGAGCTGATAAACCAACTCAAAGGAGCTAAGTACTTCACAAAGCTAGATGTTTGGTGGGGCTACAGCAATGTCTGAATCAAGGAGGGTGATGAGTGGAAGGCTGCTTTCTGGACCAACTGAGGATTGTTTGAACCACTGGTGATGTTCTTCAGACTCACCAACAGCCCAGCCACATTCCAAACAATGATGAATGACATTTTTCAAGATCTCATCATGGAGGGGGCAGTCTGTGTGTACATTAATGACATCTTCATCTACTCAAAAACATTAGCTGAGCACCAAAGAATCACACACCGAGTACTAGAACACCTCCAAGAACATGAACTCTATCTTTGAAAGGAAAAGTGTGAGTTTGAGTGAATGTGGATTGAGTACCTTGGCCTCATCATCTCAGAACGGAAGGTAGATATGGACCCAGTTAAGGTTTGTGGAGTGACCAAGTGGCCAACACCTGAGAGCCAAAAGGAGGTGCAGTCATTCCTGGGCTTCACTAACTACTACAGGTGATTCATCAAGGACTTCTCACTTCATGCTTGGTCACTCTTTGACCTCACCAAGAAGGGAGATTCATGGAGATGGGGAGAGCCTGAGGGGGTGGCTGTCCAAAAGCTAAAGGATTTGATCACTTTGGCTCCAGTGCTGGTGTTCCTGGACAACTCCCAAATGTACTGAGTGGAAGCTGATGCCTTGTATTTTGCTACGGGAGCCACTATCTCACACCAGTCAGCCAAGGATGGAACATGGCACCCAGTTACCTTCTTCTCCAAAAGCCTGAGCCTGGTAGAACTGAACTATGAGATCCATGACAAGGAAATGTGCCATCATCCGAGTGCTGGAGGAGTGGTGGCACTTCCTAGAAGGGGATCAACACAAGTTTGAGATCTGAACAGACCACAAGAACTTGGAGTACTTCCACACCTTGAAGAAGTTAAGCCAAAGACAAGCTTGATGGTCTCTCTACTTATCCCAGTTTGACTTCACACTGCACCATCGACCTGGCCAAAGTATGGGTAAGGCTGATGTCCTCTCCTGTAGGTTGGATCATGGCTTGGGTACAGAAGACAATGAGAACATAACCCTCCTCCATCCTGAGTTGTTTGCCATCCATGGCCTTGAGGGAGTCATGGCAATTGGAGATGAATGAGTCCTCCTTGAGGATATTCAGGACCAGCTCTGAGTTTCAGGACCCAAAGATTTGGTTGCTAAAGCAGTCACTGAACTTCGGAAGGGACACACCAAATCAGTGTGCTTGGCCAAGTGGACCAAAAATGATGGACTCCTGCACTTTTGTGGCAAAACATACCTCCCAAATGACCCAGAACTTTGGAGGCACATAGTGTCTCAACACCATGACACTCAGGTAGCAGGTCATGCTGGGAGGTGGAAGACACTAGAACTGGTGTCCTGAAACTACTGGTGGCCACAGATGTCTTAGTACATGGGAGAATACATGAAGACCTGTGACCTTTGTACCAGGACAAAGGCCCAAATATGACCCCCAACAGGAGAGCTGGAACTGCTCCCAATCCCCAAGCACTGATGGGAAACCATTAGTGTAGACTTCATAGTGGAACTGCCCGAAGCTCATGGCCATGACACAGTGATGAATGTGGTAGATTTGGTTAGCAAGAGGGCACATTTCCTCCCCACAAACACAACCATCACGGCCCTAAGGGGAGCTCAGCTCTATCTCACACATGTGTGAAAACTGCATGGATTACCCAAACAGGTTGTCTCAGACTGAGGTCCTCAATTCATCTTGGAATTCACCTGAGAGCTCTACCAGCTCCTTGGGATCAAGCTCTCAGCCACTACTGCCTACCACCCACAAGGGGATGGCCAGACTGAATGTGTCAACGAAGAGCTAGAGTAGTATCTCTGGTTGTTTGTCAATGAGTGACAAGATGACTGGGATGACCTTCTGCCAATGGCCAAGTTCCAGTACAACAACCATGTGCATTAAGCCACCCAACAGACCCCATTCATGCTAGACACTGGTCAGCACCCACACATGGGCTTTGAGCCCTGAGAACCTGAGTCCTGAGCTGAGATGGTGAATAATTTTAAAGACAGAATGGAGAAGTTACTAGAGGAGGCTAAATCTGCACTAGCCAAGGCCAAGGATGACATGGCTTGGTACTACAATCAGTGCTGAACTCCAGCCCCCAAGTATCAGGTGGGAGACCAAGTGTTCCTAGATGCATCAGACATCCAGATGACTCAGACCTCTTGTAAGCTGAGTCATTGATACCTCAGACCATATGTCATTCAGGATTGAGTGGAAAAACACTCATACAGACTCAAACTCCCACACTCCCAGTCCCAGCTCCATCCAGTCTTCAATGTGGTCAAACTCATCCCTGCACCTGAGGACTTGATTCTGGGCCTGATAGATGGGAAAGAACACTATGTGGTGCTGGATAGCCACCTTATACAGGGAAGACTCCATTTCATAGTGAAGTGGGAGGGATATGGCTATGAGGAGAACATATGGGTACCAGAGGAGGATATGGCAGCACCAGCCGTGCAAGAATTCTATCAGTCCCACCTGGGAGCACCCCAATGGATTCAGTCACTAGCCTTCAACTCACTCATGTTGCATGCTTCGAGTACACAGCACTCTAGAAGGGGGGGTGATGTCAGGGGGTGACCTGTTTCAAGCCCTGAGCTGAAATGAACCCAGCTCAGCTGGGAATGCACTGAATGACCTGAGGTTTTCAGCAAGACCTTTTGAACCTTCGGTACCTTCGGGCCTGCTAAACAGCTTAGCACTTACCCACAAAGTTCCTGAGCTGTGATCCAAGATCTAAGGCAGGAAGCTGAGGACCAAGGAGGGCTGAGAAGGATTCCACTTGACTGGAGGACGACTCACTTAGACTGAGGAGAGATACCTTGGTTTGGATCCTTGGGGATCAGCTCCAGAGGTGCCTGGTATTTATAGAACCAGTGTGCATACCTTTGGGCCCAAGAGAAGGGTAAGGTATGCTGAGGAAGTATAGCATGGACAATTGGTATATAAATCAAATGGCTCACTAGCAAGGGACCCTAAGCTTTCCTCTTAGGATTTTTCCCTTGCTAGCACTGTGTGATGTTCCATAAGTGCGACAGAAGTTGCCCTTACAGGTAATACTGACTGAAGTCCCCACATGTTAAGGTTAATTTGCAAAGAGTTGATGGTCCAGGGCGATCCTAAGCTATGACTGTATGTTATTATATTTTCTGTAAATATAATCTCTTTGTTGTTCTGGCAACAAAGCTTTCCAGAGGCTTTCTGGTCAATCCAGCACTTTAGCACCAGTACCAGGAGCTTGGGACTGATTTCTGAGAACACTATAAATCCAATAACAATTGGATCTACAGTCTATAGTGCTCCAAAACTTGTGAGCAACTGATATGATATGGGTGAAACCTATCTGGAATGTTCCAGAACTTGAACGACAAGTGTGAAACAGTAGAGTAATGATTTAATAGGTAAACTGATTGAGC
>QFEC01002249.1:0-13747 GCA_003316585.1 Gomphus bonarii | reverse complement strand
AATTGCAGCGAGGGCATAGTCGATGCATCTGTCTCCACAATCAAGGGGCAGTCAGGTGTCCAATGAGTTAGGATAGGTGCACTGGTAAATGCCTGTTTAAACTTGTTGAAAGATTCTCTAAAATCCTCAGTGAAGTTCCATGGAAGTGTGAGGGCAATGCTATTGACAAGGTCACAACAACAAGATACTCCAATATTTAATGAGCTGATGGTTTTCCACCTGGTGTAGCAGTAATCCTCAGTTTATACAAAGGTTACTAGCAATAAATACATAGAAAGGCCACCTGGTGTAGTGGTAATCCTCAGAGATCAAGCTGAGGGGTAACTGTTACACCAGTCACACTTATATACCCTAGTGGAAAGTCATGGAAGGTCATAGAAGGTGACAGAAAGTGACGGAAAGTCCCAGAAAGTTATGGAAGGTTATGGAAGGTTATGGAAGGTGATAGAAAGTTCTGGAAAATTACAGAAAGTGATGGAAAGTCCCAGAAGGTCACAGAAAGTCATGGAAGGACATAAATGAGAAACAACAACTGACAACAAACTCCAAGCTGAACCCTGACAGGAAGGCCTTTCCTGGTGAGTCAGGTAAGAGGAATTGTGATGGTAGAATAGTTGTTGATGAAATGTCTGTTAAAGTTTGCAAAACCAAGGAAAGACTGAATGTCTTTGACTTTCTGAGGTTCTGGTCAGTCTAGGATGCACTTGACCTTCTCTCCAGCCATGGTGAGACCCTTGGGTGAAAGTATGTAGCCAAGGTATTCAACAGAGGTCTGATGAAAAGAGCATTTATCTTCTCAGGCATAGAGAGGGTGCTTACATAGCCATTGTAAAGCTTCTCAGACATGTCCAATGTGTGAGGTTTCATTGTCTGAATAAATAAGGATGTCATCCAAATAGACAATAGTGCAAACATCCAAAAGGTTGCCAAATATATTGTTCATAAATCTTTGAAAAGCCACAGGGGCATTAGATAACCCAAAGGGCATGGCAAGCCATTCAAAAGACCCATAGCAAGTTCTGAAGGCTGTCTTCCATTCATCCCCTTCTGCAATACGAACAAGGTGATAGGTGTGTCTAAGGTTGATTTTGGTATAGATGCAAGCTTTCTTGGGAGCATCTAAAAGGTCTGTTATTAGTGGGAGCAGGTACCAGTCCTTTTTGGTGATTCTTTTAAGACCTTGGAAGTCTACACAGAGTCATAAGGCACTGTCCTTTTTCCACATGAACAATACTGGGGCCCCATGTGAGGAGCGCAATGGGCAGATGAATCCTTTCTTGAGGTGTTCATCGAGGAATTTTCAAAGTGACTGAAGCTCAGAGACTGAGAGAGAGTAGATAGGACCGAGTGGAGGTGAGGTCCCATCTTTGAGGTTGATCTTGAGGTTGTAAGATCTGTGGGGTGCTAGTGTATCAGCACTGACTTTACTGAAAACATTAGCAAAGTCATGATAATGCTTGGGAACATGTTGTTTAATGCTGTCCAAGATGTGTCCAAGATGTCAGAGGTTTGACTGTGGCTGAACCTCAGGTGAAGACATCAAGGTCAGCAAGGTCAAGTTGAAATGCCTGAGATCCTTCTATTTTGCAAGCTCACATAAAAGGGGCAGCGTTTACTAGAGCTATCCAAAGTGCTGTCAACTTCAGAGGGTTTGGTGAGGTTTTGCATGGAAGCAAGGTGCTATGAGCTGTAGTAGCCAGAAGGGTTGGCACAGGGACTGTTTCTGAAGTCTTGAAGGTAATACTGCCCAATACCCAGTCAATCATTGGATTGTAGTGAGTGAGACAGTTGTAGCCAAGTTCCATGGAGTGGCTGCTATCCAACAAAGTTACATAGAAAGTAACTATCTGAAGTTTGCCAGTCAGAAAATGGATTGGAATAGTTGTAGTCTGAGTGATGGTTGAGTTAGTAGAACCATCAAATAGTTTTAACAGAATGGGAGGTACAGAAATGGTAGGGTGGGAATATTTCTGCACTACTTGTGATTCAATAAAACAATCAGAAGAACCACAATCAAGAAGTGTAACTAAACAGGTTTTAGGCATAAGGGTACATGTCAAATTTAATACTAGAGAGTTCTTTGAAAGAGTGGAAGAAACAGCATTTAAGGTGAGCACGCGAGTGAGGTTACTGCAATCCTTGGGCTGCATGGTTCTGAGGTTGCTTATTTTTTTTTTGATTCCATGGCCATGGAATCCTTGGCCTTGGAGTCAGAGCTCACCTTGGCAGCATGAACTTTAGGGTTTGAGGAATTTGTCATCTTTGACTTTGGGCACTCCTTAACTGTTGAAATACTAAGGTTACATTGACGCAGTCTGGCCTAGTGTCTCAACAAAAGTGAGTAATCTAGAGTTCGAAGTGAGTGACTAAGGACTACTAACTTCAAACTCAGCTGACTGTACAGTGTGAGTGCAAATGGTAACAAATAAATGAGATAAGATAGGGTTGTGAGTTATTCTTTTAACACCCCCCCTAATGAGACAACTCCTGAATCCCCCAAAAGAAAAGAAAGAAAAAGCTACATTTTTAATCCCAGGAGCATCAGGAATTTTTCTATTTTGATGCGTGGTAGTACCTTTGTAAGGATGTCTGCGACCTGGTCATTGGTGGGTATGTAGATAGGTGAGATGACCTTTGATCCCACAGCCAAAAGAACTTGAGATCTAGGTGTTTCATCCTCCCATGATGTTCTGGGTTTTTTGACACTGTGAGAGCGGACTGATTGTCAATGAGGAGTGTGGATGGTCCATGTATGGTATAGCCAAACTCACATAGGATGTTATGTGTCCATTTTATGGCTTTTCATGCCTCCACTGCAGCAACAAATTCAGCCTCTGTCGTTGACAGGGTGACAAATGACTGTAACCAACTTCTCTAGTCTACAGCGCCTTCACTGATGCACATCACATAACCACCTGTGAACCGGCCATTATCCTTGTTCCCGCCATGATCAGCATCTGTGTAGGTAGTAAACAGATCCTCACTACATCCATAGGTTAATCTATAGTCCATTGTGCCTTTGAGATAGTGTAGTAGGTGTTTTACTGCTAGCCAGTGGTGAGGTCCTGGATTGTGGTTGAACCATCCAAATACACCAACTGCAAAAGCAATGTTTGGATGAGTTGTTGTTGCAAGGTACATCAAGGAACCTACGGCAACGAGGTATGGTATGTTTTTCATTTCTCTGGTTTCTTCCTCAGTCTTTGGGCACATCTCTAGAGTTAAGGGTACACCTGGCTCAATGGGTGTGGAGACAGGTTTGCATTCTGACATCCCAAAACATTCAAGTATGTTGATAATATACTGTCGTTGCAAGAGGTGGATTGTGTGGTTAGGCATGTTATGGGTGATGTGTATACCAAGCAATGACTTTGTTGGACCAAGGTCATGAAGGTTGAAGTAGGTTTTGAGTTCCTTGACTACTTCATCATTTGCAGTAGATGAGGTCCCAGCAAGTGTTATATCATCGATGAAGATTGGAACTATGAGCCACACTTCACCTCGACTGTAAATATATACCGCTTGGTCTGCCTCGCAGCGTAAGAATTTCATAGTTGTCAACACTTCATGAAGTCTGTCATTCCAGTTGTGTGCAGACTGTTTTATGCCATAAAGTGGTTTGCATAGTAGGCAGACCGTATTTGGTCCACCCTGGTGAAAACCTTCTAGTTGGTGCATATAAATGGTTTCTTCTAGGTTTTTTCCAAGAATGAAGGCATGCGAGATATCCACTGAGTGCAGGTGAAGGTCCTTTTGGGCTGCTAGTGTGAGGATCAGTCAGAGAGAGGCTGGGCGATAGACAGGTGAGAAGGTTGCATCTTCAGCATATTCAAAACCAGGGTGCTGTGTGAACCCCTTTGCCACTATGCATCCCTTGTGTCTGTCTATAGTGCCATCAGCCAAGTGTTTGAGGCATAGAAACCATTTGCAATCAATGACCTTAGCTCCAGGAGGGAGCTCAACATATTCCCATGTTCCATTCTCAAGGTGATTGTTCATTTCAGCATTCATTGCTTCTTGCCATTGTCTTGAGTCTGTACATCTCATGGCTTCTTTGACAGTTTGTGGATCGGAATAGTGGGCTGACAGTGCAGTTGTGGTATGCTCGTCATGACTCTCAGTATCACTAGTAGAACTGTCTGGCACATCCCTGTTTGTCATTACAAATTTTCTGTTACCTTGTGACATGCAATTAACTGTTGCATTTGGCTCCCAGGTCGACCACCAGTTCTTTGGTGCCATACTGGCATTATTTTATGGGTTGGCTGCTCGACATTCCAAAAATTGAGGTAGTGGCAACATCTGGGTGACAGGTAAGGTTGGAGACAATTGAGGTGATGGAACAGGGTCTGGTTCCTGCTGAGGTGAAAGTGAGGGTGAGTTGTGAATTGTGAGAGGAGTTAGCGGTGCAGGTGATGGTGGTCGAGGTGCCTCTTGTGAGTTTTGTTGTCCATCATCACCATCAAGGTCTGATATGGGTGTAACTGGTGTCTCATATTCCAATACAATGAGGGGAGAGGATCTGCTTGTCTGTGGCTTGCTCCAGGTATGCTTCAGATCAGGGAAATAGCGTTCATAGAATTCAGCACATTCACTGATTACTACATGCCTTGTTACTGGGTTGTAGAACTTCCAGGCCTTGTAGCCCTCTGGATATCCGATAAAGATGCATTTTTCCATGTGCGACCCAATTCCTGTGTGTTTGTCCTTTTGGATGTGAATGTATGCTGAGCAGCCCCAGACTCTGAGATTTGAGACGTCTGGCTTCTGTTTATGCCAAAGTTCAAAGGGTGTTTTGTCTAATAGCGAGTTGGTTGGGCATTTGTTCTGTACTGTCACATAGGCATCAACTGCTTTGCCCAAGAATGTGGGTGGTAATCCAGCCTCATAAAGCATGGCCGTGGCATGTTCCTGAATGGTACAGTTTGCTCATTTGGCAACCCCATTCTGTTGTGGGCAATTCCACACAGTGTGAAGGCATTGAATTCCACACTGGTTAGTGAAAGCAAGGAATGCAGTTGACATGTACTTTCCCCCTTTATCATCAATCAGAGCTTTGATTTTACTGTTCCAGTGGTTTTCAGCTTTTGCCTTGAATAGTTTGAAAGCATCGAAGGTTTGTTCTTTCCTATGGAGGAAGTATTTTTCATGGTAACACATATTATCATCGATGAAAAGGATCCAATAACGATACCCTGAGTGCATCTGTACCCTGAAGGGACCATGGAGGTCTGTATGAATAAGGTCAAGCGGATTGCTTGCATGGCTGGAAGAGTTGGGGAAGTGTAATGCGTTCATTTTTCCTACCAGGCAGGGTTCACATACGGGTTAGAGTTTTGCTCGCATGTCAATATACATCCCTGTCACAAGCTTGTCTCTAACAATCTTACTTACTATATCATGGCCATGGTGTGAAAAGTGACAATGCCAGAGGTTATGGTCAGGAGATAGTGTAGATATTGACTGGTGTGCATGTTCACTGAATACTTTGGTCTCACTGGCAAGGAAAGCTGAGTTGTCAGGATTGATAGGGGCAATAAACAGTAGTTCACCATTGAGCAAGAATCTCATAGAAAGCTCTGTTGGTGAAATATAAACATGGATGCCTCGCTTCTGAGATAAGTACAATATGGCAAGGAGATTATTTTGTAGGTCTGGAACATGTAAGACTCGAGTGAATTCAACAGCTCTCATCACCTTCCCAGATATAATTGGTTTGAACACCACATTGCCTACACCTTTGGAATAAACCACAGTGTTGTCTGCAAGACGAATGGGGACTCATAGCGGCACATAGTTGCAGAGCCAGTGGCAGTGAGGCATCATATGAGATGTGGTCCCTGCATCTGCATTCCATGAGTGAGTGTTTGGTGATGTGGCAGAGTGTGGAGGAACAAGAGGACTTGCGTTTCCAGCAAACTCTGTCACAGCAGATGTGTTGGCAGCTGCTGTGGCTTCAGACCTCAGTGATGGAGCCAAAATGGTGTTTGCATTGGTATTGTCTCCATGAAGGTGCTTTGGTTTTCGTGCATCAATCTTTGCAGTGCTGTACTTTCTGCATTGGGCCTGAGTATGACCTTTATATTCCCAGAAGTTGCAGGTGAGATTGACTGTCAGGGGATTAGATCTAGCGGCCAGTATTTGGTACACCACCGGTTGGATTACCAGGGCGGCGCTCGCAGTTAAGCTGTTCATTTCTGAATGCCTCATGAATTGTCACATGGTCAAGATTGTCGATGAGCATGAGTGATGAGACAAATGAGGAGTATTCCTCAGGAAGTGCATGGATTAGAGCCATGGAGTGGAGCTCATTATCGAGGTCATCAAGTGTAAACCTGGAGGGGTGGAGATCCTTGATAGCTCTGATCTTTTCAGCAACTCAGGCTATTAGGCTTTCAAGGCTTTCAGTCTCACGCCTTTGAACTGAGAAGAGGTCATTGTATGTGTTGAAACGCATGCCAGGTTTCTTTGACTGATTGCCATGCTCTAGCAGTTCCCACATTTGATTTGAGTCATCCAGAACTCCAGCAAGATGATGTTTCTGGTCATCTTAAATTGCAAGGTAAATCTCACCTGCCGCTTTGTCCGCCTTCTCTAGCCACCTCTGATAGGCATCTTCATCAGTGGCATTGGGTCGGATTGCATCCCCGCTCACTATTCTCCACCACGCTTGCTTTTGACCCCAGGCTGCCATCTGGTCTCTCCAGGAGGCATAGTTCCAGTTGTTAAGTTTTGCGAAAGCAGGGGTTGAATTAGACATGTGTGGTAGGAGGCAGTCTGGATATGGTTTTTGAGTTTTGGGGGTTCAGTATAAGTTGATTTGAGATCACTAGGGTGCAGGGCCCATAACCTGTTGAAATACTAAGGTTACATTGACGCAGGCTGGCCTAGTGTCTCAAAAAAAGTGAGTAATCTAGAGTTCTAAGTGAGCGACTAAGGACTACTAACTTCGAACTCAGCTGACTGTACAGTGTGAGCACAAATGGTAACAAATAAACAAGATAAGATAGGGTTGTAAGCTATTCTTTTAACATTAACCATGTGGCCTTTTGAACCACACAGAAGACAGAGTCCCTGATTGATGTGTCACTGATGCTCCTCAGGCAGAAGTTTGCCATCTTTCCTGAGCTTTGATGAAAGGTTGGGTGTCTTGGCATTGTTCAAAGACTTCTGGTTGCCATTGTTGTTGTTGTTGTTGTTGTTGTTGTTGTTTGTCCCCTTGCAGCTCTTCTGGTTATTGTTTGAGCTGTTGGAGGACTGCTGGTTGGACTGGTTGGAGGGGTTGGCCCAGTTGGAGGATGTGTTGGAACCTCAGGTGGGGTTTGTGAGGTTCTCATACTCCTTACATTCCAAATATCTGCTATTGATTTCCAACACATAGTTTCAAAGCTTGGTGAGGATTTGAAGTGAGGGAAGTTAAGGAGACTGTCCTTAATACATTTGGGCAATCCCTTGTAAGCCACATGAGCAAGGGCAGCATCATTCCACTGAGTAGGAGTGATAGCTTGGGTGAAGTCAGTGAAGTAGAGAGCAGCTCGATGATGATCCTTCATGACTATTTTTTTGAGCTCTATCTCTGCTTGCACAGTGTTATTGAAAGGGCTGAAATTCATTTTAAGCTTGGCATGAAAATCCTCCCAATTGGTGAGACAGGTAGGCTTGGGAGAGATCTCACCAAGGATGACAGGTTTGAAATACTCGAGAGCGGGGCTGGAAAGGTATGAGGTGGTATACTGAATCTTTGATATGCCTGTCTTAAAAGTGGATGGGCAATCTTGGAAGTTCAGCATACATTGAAGGAAGAATGTGTAGAGCTTAGCTTGATCCATGCCATTGTAAACCTTGGGTTTGCGGATTTTGGCTTGGGAGCCTGAGTCTGCAGTGGGTGGTTGGGTGAGATGTTTGAAAACCCTTTTAATGAGCTCATCTGAGTCGATATTCATATCAACACTATGAGCATCTTATAAGGGTTGTCATCATCATCTGGGTCATCATCAGGAGGGCCATTATCAGGAGGGCCATTATCAGGAGGCTCTCCAGGCAGAGGAGGAGTCCTGCATCCCTGGTCTCTGCCATGGCCAAGGTCTTTGGTGTCAACAGTGTTGGGGGAGCAAATCTCCTCAGGTTGTTCAGAAAGTCATCATAAATCTGATATTGCTTGTAGATTAGACAGGGTTAAAGGTGCCTTAACTTGTCTAATGGTGCAAGTACTGGATCAGGTGCTCATAATAGACATGTTAATATGAGATCAGGAGTGTGAGTCAGAAAATACTGTTAAGAATGGGTTGAGCCAAGTTCTTGGTTAAAGCTCACATGAGGTTGTGACAATGAGCAAGGTTTGGAGTAGGGCTTGGCTTCAGCTTATGTGCTGCACCTTCCAGATCTCATACAATCCCTAATTTCCAAGGGTGAGGTCTTCTGGAAAACTCAGGGTAATCTTAGTCAATTTTCTGACTACAGTGTAATTAAGAGTGGTCTGGGGGTATGGGGTGGTTTCTGACTGGGAATGATGTTCTGGGAATTGAATGTGACTCTAATCTAGGACTGTATGCTGCATGGTAACTGTATAACGGTCTGGGGATCCCTTCTGATGAATATGGCCCCTTAACGCCTGTACCGAGAGGTTGGCTCTGGGTTCTGTGTGAGATGTAAAATCAATAACAAATGCACTATTGATCCTGTGTGCTCAAGACTTTGTGAGACACTTCTAACAATGACTGATAACTTCTCTGATTAAAATTAGGTCTCAAACGACGAGCCTTTGGTAGGAAATGTGATGTTGATGTAAGTGAAATGCTGGTGAAGACAAGGAGTGATTATTGCTTTATGGGCAAGAAGGACTGATCTTTTACTGTATCCTAAGCTAATATTTATACATTGTTGCGATTCTAACATGTTTTTGAGCAAGAAAGAGAAATTGCCACTTTGGGATAGATGCATAGATGTCCTGTGCTATATGTATCACTGCATCACGTATTCTGCTCTCTGTTTCTGATTGGTAACCTCTGAAAATGCTTGAGACTTCCTTTTGGTGTGTGTACTTGTTATTCCAATGGTCCTGTTGAGTCTGGGTCATGCCCATCGGTTCTGATATGCCAGCCGATGTCAGTGACTGCATATATGCACACCTCTCTCCCCTGTCTCAGCTCCTAAGTCCACCGGTCATCTTGTATGTCATTTCTATACCTTCCATCCCTTATTTCCATTGCGACTGCTGTCTGTATGTTCCATAGTTGACCCTGTGAGCCCTTTCCATTCCTTCCATCTCCTAGCCGCCTGGGCACTTCCCTGCCCCAGGACTAAAGTGCCATGCCCGCATAGTATCTAAAGTATTCTGTAACTATGAAAAATGAAGCTATCAACTTAGTTTCTTTTGGGGATTGTCAGTGTGAGTGTCTACTTGGGTTCTGGATGCATATACTAGGTAAAGGAATCTGTGTTCTTTCTAGTTATCTATTTTTATGCTTTTCTTCTATTTTATTCTGTAAGAATGGATATTTTATAACATACAGAACTACTAATTTACATACACATTATATATGAGATAAATATTTCAAATAGTCAGGATGATTTCAAATCAAAAGAACAAAGGAGTTTCCAGAATGGGAATTAAAACAAAGGTGAGGTGAAACATGGATGAGTAAGAATAGGGTTTGGGTGAGATGTGTTATGAAGATTGTTGTGCAAGGCAACAGAAATTACTAGAATAGGAAAATATATCATGAACAGAAATGTGAAGCAAATAAATGAGAGTGAGGTCTAGAACTAGGCTGAGTAAACAAGGGGAACTGAGCAGGGTTACTTGAAAAGGTAAAAGGATGACTCAATCATAATGACAGAGTAGATGGGGATCTCACAAGGTGAGATCCTAACAGATTCTCTACTCCCTGGAATGACTTTCTGATATCAAACTTGCAAAATAATTTTGACTTGACTTGAAACCAGTCCAGGTTTTCAATTGGACAACAGCAGGTCATTACTCTGAGCTACTCTGGTTCCATTTTGAGAAAGATATTCCCATTAAGAATATATATAATATATAAGAAGGGTACTCAGTGAGGTGGAGGTAGGAAGATTTAACACCAGAAATATTTCATTTTATATAATCACAGACCAAAATATTGATTGCAAAGTGATACTTTTGAGCTGGTCACTATTTATAAGCATATGTTGGCAGACCTGCCTTTGTCTTTCAAGGAAAGGAATTTTTCCATAAATGGTTCAGAGTGCATCCTGAGATCTGGTATGCCCTGAACTCATAGTGTCACTAGATATTAAGCTGACTATATTCCTTGGTAATATATCAACTTCTCCCAATGGCTAGATGAATGGTTTTTTATGTATGGAATGGTCTCAAAGTAGGATCCACTGAGTTTGGTCCACTTGGTTATACCAACTGAAGTCCCATTATCAATCCTACATGTGTAGGACATTTGCACAATCATCAGTGTCACTGTATATGTTTGGTTTGGTTTGGTACATATCCCCCTTGTTTACACTTCATTTCCTGCCTATTGTTAAGAATGGGCTGAGCTGAGTTCTTAGGTAAAGGTTGCACAAGGTTGTAATTTCAAGTGAGGTTCAAGGTAGGGCTTGGCTTCAGCTTATGTGCTGCACCATCCATATCCCATATGATCCCTAATTTCTGAGGGCAAGGTCTGACAGAATACTCAGGACAATCTTAGTCAATTTTCTGACTACAGAACTACTAATTTACATACATGTTATATACTAGATTAGTATTTCAAATAGTCAGAAGAATTTCAAATCAAAAGAACAAGGGGATTTCTAAAATGGGAATTAAAACAAAGGTGAGGTGAAACATGGTTGAGTAAGGATAAGGTTTGGGCAAGGTGTGTTACAAATATTGTTGCACAAGGCAATGGAAAATACTAGAATAGGAAAGTATACCATGTGCAAAGAAACTAACCAAATAAATGAAGCAAGGTCTAGACTCTGAGCTGAGTAAACAAAGGGCTGAGTGGAATTACTTAAATAGGTGAAAGGATTACTTAATCATGATGACTAAACAAGCGGGCATCTTGCAAGGTGAGATCCTAACACCTATTCCCTTCACTTATATAATTCACTTTGCTTCACTGTCAAAGTATGATCTACCAAGCCTTGGTTCACTCAGTTGTACCAACTGAAGTCCTCATGTACTATATAACAAGCTACTGACTTACAAGCCCTATAAGTACATTTGGTTTGGTTTGGTACATCACACTTCATTCTATTCTCTTTCATTTATTTGCTTCACTTTGATTACCCTTGGTACATGTATGGGCATATATGCCCGCTCTTCATGTTTTACCTATTCTTGCATCCATATCTTACATTCTCATTTCCATGTCTTATGTAACATTGTTGCATACCTTATGGCAACTCATTTTCTATATAAGTAATTAGTCTCATGTATGTATTCTCTGTTCAGATTATCAACTAAGTTAGACATATGCTATCAGTCCCTAAGTCAGTAGTCCAATCGTTTGGTACCAGGCCTCTCAGAACCCTACTGAGCATCAGTCCAAAATCCAATGGCACAGGCAGGTAGATAGGCATAACACAAGTATGTTAAAGCTGATGCTATGTCCACCTCAGCTCATTGGACTGAGCTGAACCACCCAAACCAAGGGCATGTGTGCATATGCTTAACATTCACTCATGTTTACTTTGGTATGCTTTGACATAAGCATGGGCATGTATGCCTGACCCTCATATTCTACTTTTAGTTACATTCTTACATTCTAGTCTCCATTCCATGTTTCCATATCCATGGACATTCATCCCCACACTTCCTTAGTATAAAAGTAGTGCATCATCTTGTATGTATTCTCTGTTCAGAATATCAACTAAGTTAGGCACACATTCTCAGTCTCTAAGTCCTTTGTCCACATTTAGTGCCAACACTCTTGGGCCCCTACTGAATATCCTTCTGAAATCCAGTGGCAGTACTGGTAGATAGGTGCAATGCAAGTATGTTGAAGTCAACACCACATCCATCTCAGCTCATTGGACTGAGTTGAACCATCTGAACCAAGAGTGTCTGCACATACACTTAACAGTATATTCTGAACCAATCATCTACCCATATTTTATTACTCTCACAATCATATGCCTCCATGTACTAGAGCCATACCATGTGCCAAGAACAGTCAGCTCACCCTTATGGTCCTACAGTGCAGGGCACATGGTGTATAAAGCACCCCACCTTTTCACTTCAGTCACAACTCTCCACCCCATTCATTTCACCCTCTCAGTTCCCCTTTGTGGTCTGCCCAGATTCAGGAGGTTTTCAATGATGAAAGAGAATATAAGCAACAGGGTGACATTGAATATGAAAATAACCCAGACAGGAGCAAACACAGTTTGGAAAGCCCAACTGAAGTCCCCAAACCTGAAAATCATCCCATTCCACAAGGCTCCTCCACCAAGAGCCACTCCTCAACCTGCAGCCCCTGCTGGTGCTGCAAACAATTGGGATCTCCTTGATACTATCTTGGAGTTTGGGAGGTCCACAAGGTAACACTGCCAAGATGGTCAAACTGCCCGAATTCAGGAGCCAAACCCATTTGATGGAACTAACCTGAAGAAGCTGAAAAGCTTCATTTTTTATGCAACATGAATTTTAGAATGCATCCCAATCCTGTTGCCAATGAGAGGCAGAAGGCCAATTATATGGTCTCCTACCTTAAAGGAATAGCATTGGAATGCTTCAAGCCATATATTATCAGAGATCCCTGGACTGAACTAAGGTGAGCCACCAATTTGGATGGCTTTATTGATGAATTACAGATCAACTTTGGTTTGTGGGATGAGCAAGCTTGGCTTCAGCCCAAGCAAAGGGAACTAGATGCATTCCTTGAAGAGAACTTGAAGAGTCATAAAATTTGTCCCTCTAAATCACCCATGGCATCCCCAGTCTTCTTTGTAAAGAAAAAGGACAGTGGCCTCCATTTGTACAAGATTACAGGAAGCTTAATGATATAACCATCAAGAATGCTTATCCCCTTCCCCTTGTACCATATATCATAAACAAGGTTGCCAGAGCCAAACACTTTACAAAACTAGACATTTGCTAGGGATATAACAATGTGTGCATAAAGGGAGGAGATGAGTGGAAGGCTGCCTTCAGAACAAACCAAGGTCTATATGAGCCTCTGGTGATGTTCTTTGGTCTCACTAACAGCCCAGCCACCTTTCAAATGATGATGAATGAAATCTTCAGGGAGCTCATTGATGAGGGAGTTGTAGTGGTGTTCATAGACAACATACACATCTTCACAGAATCTCTTGAAACCCATCAAAAGACTGTATGACAAGTCCTTGAAACCCTTTGCTCCAACAACTTGTATCTGAAACCAGAGAAATGCATATTTGAACAGCGAGAAGTGGAGTACCTTGGACTTATCCTGTCAGAAGGGAAGGTGGTAATGGACCCAGTGAAGGTAGCAGGAGTATGTGACTGGCCAACCCCACGCAATGTCACTGAGGTGAGATCCTTCCTTGGATTTGTCAACTTCTATCGTTGATTTGTGTCCAACTTCTCTCACATCACCAAACCCCTGAACAATCTCACCAAAGCCAATACACAATGGTCTTGGGCACTAGATGGACCAGAGCAAGCCGCCTTTGATAAACTCAAACACCTCATTACCTCCACCCCTATCCTTGTCCTCCCAGATCAGACCAAATGCTTCCAGCTAGAAACAGATGCCTCAGCATATGCAACAGGTGCTGTATTATC
>QFEC01002236.1:0-30775 GCA_003316585.1 Gomphus bonarii | reverse complement strand
AAACAAGGTTGTATCACGGAATGCCTATGGGCTCCAACTCCCACCATCCTTTGGTCGTACCCATCCCGTCTTCTCTGTCAACCTCCTACACCCCTACCAAGAGGATCCAATCCAGGAACGACACTCTCAACCTCCCCCTCCTCCTGTTATTCGAGACGGAGTCCCTGAGTATGAAGTTGAAGGGATCCTAGACAGCAGGGTCTACCGAGGACGACTAGAATACTTAGTCTGTTGGAAAGGTTATGGGCCTGCAGATGATTCCTGGCTACCTGTAAAGGATGTTTCTGGAGCAAAATGACTTGTCATGGAATTTCACCGACAAAACCCCAAAGCTCCACAATGTATATCAGCTACCCTATTTGCCACCCTCCCCTTTCAAACTCTAGAAAATTTCACGGAAACTCCCAAGCGACGCCTCTTTGATTGGACAGAGGGCAGGGACCTAACACGTGACACTCTAACCCCAGAAAATAAGCGAAGACTCACCTGACATTCTATTCATTTCACTCAACCTTATATAAACCCTCCTTATCGACCCTTTCTCTATCCACTTCGATAACAGCTACCCCCATCACTACAATATGTCCGCTCAATCCAGCCAGCCAAGTCTCATCCTTCTTCAATCCTTTCCCTTATCTTCACACTGGTCCTACGAGCCAAGAGACATCAGATGAGTCAAAACACTCCTTGACATGCCACTCACACCCAGACCCATCTTATCCCCTTCCTGGTGGAGGCAACCTAGGACCCGTCAACCCTACCAAGTTGGGAATCCCCTACTCCTAGGTGCAACCCTCGTTCCCTTTTCATTTCGGGGGTTCATTGGAGTATGGGGTCACAACACCCTAGGGGAGCATGCAGAGTTCGCACGATTTGAGAGCAAGAGCAGTCCTGGCCTAACCTACTCCTTCACACTCCCACTGTATCCTGGAGTGACTATCAAATCGAGCACAACCTCCACCCTCTCCTCATTTTGGAGAGCCCTGAGATGGTGTTTTGGGGGATGCTTCCATTGAATCTATCCTCCCAAAACCCATTTGAGCCAATACTTCTGGAAGGGGGTGGTAGTTCACTCTCGAGGTCCACGTCGAGACGCCATGCATTGAGAGGGGGGTGATGTCAGGGTTTAGTTGGAGATTGCTGTCAAGTTGTTGTTTCCTGTTTATATCCTTCTATAACTTTCCACAACCTTCTGGAAGCTTTCATAACTTTCCATCACCTTCTATGACTTTCCGGAACCTTCTACCACTTTCTATCATCTTCTATCATCTTCCAGAACCTTCCATCACCTTCTATGACCTTCTGTGACTTTCCACTAGGGTATATAAGTGTGACTGGTGTAACGGTTGCCCCTCAGCTTGATCTCTGAGGATTACCGCTACACCAGGTGGAAATTACCCTTATCAGCTCACTAAATATTGGAGTATCTTATTGTCGTGACCTTGTCAATAGCGTCGCCCTCACAGTGCCATCTCCTTAATGGAGACTGATAGAGATAATCTGGACTTAAGGGAACTAGGGAGAGATCAAAGAATACATAGAGAAAGAAGAATGTAGCATTTTCAAGAGCTACCAATCAAAGAAAGGCTATATATAGAGACCACAGTGATACATATAGTGTGGAACATCATCACGTCTATCCCAAAGTAGATTTAGCACTGTCACTCATCCAGGCATACATAGATAGTAACTCATGTATAAGTAGTACTAGCAGAGCATGTTATCAAAACCAGTTCTTTATGCCTTAACTGCCTGATTGCTCCTTGACCAGACCAGCACTTCGCTCACAATTAAAAAGTGGAATCAACCATCCTGGCTCATCCTTCAAGACCTGAAATTATTCAGAGAAGTGCTACTAGTTGATCAGAAGTTTCCCGACACATTTCCAGACCTTTACAGAGTAAATTCAATTTTATATTGAATTTACATTATCCAGAGAATCCCAAGCTGACCCATGGGTATCGGGAGTAAAGGGCCATATTCAATGCACAATATCATCAGAGTTGTACACTTAGTATACACAGCATACATCCAGAAACCATCACTCTAGATCATTCATAGAGTAACATTCTCAGTATAGACACACACCCCAACCCAAAAGAACACTCTTAATTACAAAATGCTTCTGCCTAGAAACAGACACCTTAGCATATGCAACAGGTGCTGTATTATCTCAACTATGCGATGATGGGAAGTGGAGACCCATCGGCTTTGTCTCAAAGAGTCTTTTAGGCACAGAGTGCAACTATGCTATCCATGACAAGGAACTACTCTCTGTCATCCATGGTCTAGAAGAATGGCATCAGATCTTAGAAGGAACCAAGTACAAAATTGAGATCCTCAATGACCATCAAAACCTCACCTACTTTCATTCTGCACAGAATCTAAACTGTTGCCAAGCTCATTGGTTACTCTACCTCTCTCATTTTGATTTTGAATTCATCCACTGTCCTGGTCATCATTCAACTAAGCCTGATGCACTCTCAAGACAGGTAGATCATGAGCAGGGGGAGGAAGATAATCAAAATCAAATTCTAATCCAACCTAACATGCTCCATGTTAACCCCACAGATGCACAACTAGTCAATGGCAAGGCCAACAAATTTCTTTACAGAGTCAGGGACTCCACAGACCAAGATAAGAAGGTTGTAAAGGCTCTCAAAGAACTTGGGTCATCTGGAAATCTTCAAGGAGAAGAGGGGTCAGAAGAGAATGGTCTTATTCTTTACCATGGCAAGGTATATGTCCCTCTTGACTCCAAGCTATGGCATGACATTGTCAAAGCACACCACAATGCAAGCACCACTGGTTATCCTGGTTGCTGGAAGACAACTGAACTTGTGTCTAAGAGATACTGGTGGCCTGGAATGGGACAGTATATTTCCAAATATGTAAAGGCCTGTGACCTCTGTAATAGGACCAAAACCTCCCCAACCTCCCCCATTGATAAACTCCTCCCCAATCATACTCCAGACCACAGATGGCAAGTTATAACTGTTGATATAATCATGGAACTACCTGCCAGTTGTGGCTACAATGCTCTTCTCATCACTGTAGATCACCTCTCAAAGCATGTCCACATCATTTCCACCACATCAGATGTGGACTTGGTAGGAATTGCCAGACTTTTCTGTGACCATGTTTGGAAGCTCCATGGACTACCAGAGGAAGTCATCAGTAAGTGTGGCACCCAATTCATCTCCCAGTTCATGTGAGAATTAACAAGCTCCTAGGTATCAAGGTTGCTGCCTCCACAGCCTACCACCCACAATCTGATGGCCAAACCAAAAGGGTCAATGAGGAGATTGAGCAATACCTCTTACTCTTTGTCAACCAATGTCAAGATGACTGGTTATATTGGATTTCTCTTGCTGAGATTGCATACAACAATTGGATTCACTCCACAATGCAGACTACCCCCTTCATGCTTGACAGTGGTCAACATCCAAGACTTGGACTAGAACCAACCTGAGAAACCTGATTGGAAACAGTGGATGAATTCACCACTTGCATGGAAAAGGCCACTAACAAAGCTCACTCTTCCCCATCAAAGGCTGCCAATGACATGGCACGATTCTATGACCTACACCACCAGACTGCTCCCACATACAAGATCAGTGATAAGGTCTGGTTAAATGCACACAAAACATTACAACCACTTGCCCAATGAAGAAGTTGGATCATAAATGGTTGGGTCCTTATGTAGTGAACAAGTCCTTATGCAGTGAACAAGATTGTATTGCAGAATGCCTATGGCCTCCAACTCCCACCATCTTTTGGTCACACCTATCCTGTCTTCTCTGTCAACCTCCTATGCCCCTACCAAGAGAATCCAATCCAAGAATGACATGCTCAACCCCCCCCTCCTCCTGTTATTCAAGACTGAGTCCCTGAGTATGAAGTTGAGAGGATCCTAGACAGCAGGGTCTACTGAGGATGACTAGAATACCTAGTCCATTGGAAGGATTATGGAACTGCAGAAGGATGTCTCTGGAGCAAAGCAACTTGTCATGGAGTTTCACCCACAGAACCCTGAAGCCCCACAATGCATATCAGGTACTCTATATGCGCCCCCCCCTTTGAACTCTAGAAAACTTCATGGAAACTTCCAAGCACCACTTCTTCAATTGGACAGAAGGAAGGAACCTAGCACATGACACTCTAACACTGAAAAAAAAAAGCAACACTCCACCCAACATCTGATTCTTTTCATTTATGTCTCGTTCCATTCAACATTTATATAAACACCCACTATCAGTCCTCCCCCATCCACTTGATAACAAGCAACCTCATTACTACAACATGACCAGTCAATCCAGCCAACAGAGCCTCATCCCACTTGAATCCTACCCTATATCAACACACTGGCCTACCAACCCAATGGACATTAGACAAATTGAGAGACTCCTCAGACTCCCAGCTCCACCCAAACCCATCTTCTCCCTTCCCTGGCAAAAGAAACCTCTCACTCATCAACCCTATGACAATGGACATCCAATATTCCTCAACCAAGATTCAATCCCCTGCACATTTGAGGGATTCCCTGGGAAGAGGACTTGCAATGCTGTAGGGGAGTATGTGTGAGAGACATCATTCAAAACCTACAAACATTCCTACAGTGCCTACAGCAATCATCACCTGAGTTGTGAGTTTGCCCTCCAACTGTACCCTGGGGTAGAACTCAAGCAGAGCCTGACCTGGACCTGTCCCTCACTCTGGAGGAGACTGACAAGATATGTTAGTGGGTGCTTCCATTAACAATCTCAACAAAACTCCACATCAAGACACTGTGCATTGAGATCATGGTGATGTCAGGGTTTAGCTTGGAGTTCATCATTCAGTTTGTTGTCTCCTGTTTATGTTTCCATGCCTTGCATCTTCAGAGTACGTAATAAGCGCCAGATTAGGGTATATAAGTTGTGACTGGTGTAATGGTTACCCCTTAGCTTTATCTCTGAGGATTATTGCTACACCATGTGAGCTCTCTATGTACTTATTACTAGTAACCCTTGTATAAACTGAGGATTACCACTACACCAGGTGGAGAACTCCCTTATCAGCTCATTAATATTGGAGTATCTTGTTTTTGTGACTTTGTCAATAGTGTTGCCCTCACAGAAGCAAACTGGAAGGTTGATTATTTTTTGGATGACTGAGTTGGTTGATCTATCAAACAAGCAGAGTGGTATCTGAATGATGTCATGGGTATGGAGTTGATGATTAGATGCAAAAATAGAATCTAGGAAACAGTGAGTTGATCCTGAGTCAATAGGCTTATTGATATTTTGTTAGGAATTAGTTCAGAGGTGAGTCATATTGTCAGGGAGTTGGACCAGAAAGAGCAGATGTGTTTAGATATGGTACCATTATTGCACCATTGGGTTCAATGAAACCCTCAGCTGGTGCTGCAGTTGGAGGACTGCTTGGGAGTTTTTTGAATGCAAGGCTGTCTTAGCATTGGAGTTCTTCTTGTTAGATGATTTGCTGTCTGTTGTGGAAGTGGCTCATCCTTTTGTGGTGGAGGAAGTCAATTTTTGACATTCCTTTGCTACATGACTTGTTCTACAATAGAAGAGACAGAAGTTCTGCTCAAATTGGCATTATTGCTCCTGTTGATTCAGTTTACCATCTTTGCCTAGTTTTGATGCTAGGTTCAAGGTCTTCTGTGGGATGTTTGAGGTGTTGGTGTTTGAGGTGAAGGTGCTGAGTTTGTTGCTGCTTTTGGACATCTTCTGGTTGGTGTTGGAATTTGTTGATGGCATGGTGGGGGTTTTGCCCTTGTCTTGATGTTGGTCCAAGGCTTTGTTTGAGTTAGATTCTCAAGTGATTTTGGAGCATCTTTCTCAATAGTGGGCATTGATGGACTGGGTGAGGGATCAGAGTCATAGAGTATGTTAGTTTACCAACACAAGCTACTTCATCTTTGATTCTTGTCTATTGTAGAACTAGCAGCAGAGTGTGGCATCTCCCCAGTGGACACATGCAGTGAGATGGTTGAACTCAACCAGGTACTTGGTGACTCATTCATTGTCACACATATGAAGGGTTTGGAGGTCAGCTTCAGCTTCACCCATAGGGTCATAGGATCTGAAGTTGTCTTTCAACTTGGACATGAATTCAGAGTAATCATCAATCAATCCAGGTGGTTCCTTTCAAGTAAGATGTAGGTAAATTTCACACTATCAGAGGAAAAGGCATCAGGATGGTCTCAAAAATTTAAATTACATTGAACCAAAAAGGGCTGGAGTTTATAACTGTCAGAGCCATTCAGTGTGTCTGGCTCTTGGACCTTGGTCTGAGGTGAGGACTTCTTCAGAGATGACAAGTTGTTGGTTACCATGGCAATGGCCTCAGCAAGGTTTGGGATGTCATTCAAGGTTGTCAACAACACTCTAGGAGGGTTCAGAGCTAAGATGTGGGTGGGGGCTGATGGGGGTTGTGATCAGATGAGGAGTCAGAGGGTTCAAGTTGTTGGAATTACACTAAGCTTATAAAACAACTATATCAAAACCCCGAGTCCGAACAATAACGAGTCAAATTGAATATCAAGTAAAACCGAGATCCCCGAGCATATGAGCACCCACGAGTACACAAGTCAAACCATAGCACTGAGTCATGCCAAGTCAAATCAACAAATTGAGTCCTCCCACACCATGTCCCCATTCTGTATAACCACATTACCGAAACATACTATGACCACCATCATGGACAGTCCCAATATGGGAATAACCCGAAGCTCGCTTTACGGACTCAAGCCTTCGTACACGGACCCACATCAGGACAGTTAACATTTTCTTTATTTCTCATTCCCCACATCCCCAAATACTATCACACATCTCCTATGACATTGTATTTAGTCTGAAACAAACTTCCATGACTTTCCATAGCTAAAATCCCTCAATTCACTCATATAGGGATACTTTATCACACAACACTTTATCCCTGAACATCCATATTTCACATGTCGCTGTTGTGTCAGCAACAACAAGAGCTTCAATACTTAGGAGCGGAAGAGGGAAATGAGCAATGATACTTGTCGGTGTATTGACCAGCTCAAGACTGAGCTTTAACTAATTACCTAAGAACTGTACATATAGTCTGGCGGAGTAGCGGAGTCCAATAACAAGTAATAGAAAGGGGAGGAGTGGAGAAATTATGACATGTTGTCTCCTCACCCCTGACAATCTCATGTATTTAAACAAAGTAGTTACTTACAATCATACACACTTTTATCATCGAGAAAACCGCTATCTGAGAACATCTTCTAATCTTAACTTTCCTTACAAATTACTTGACTGCAACATTCCGCGTCTCATACTATTACTCGACTACTTAGTCTATAACACAAGTATGTCAGGGTTTTGTGCTTGCATGGGGTTCATAGGGTTAAGGGGGGTTAGGGGTGAGTGAGTACTCAGAGGCATAATTGGGATGTTATGAGTTAGAGATGCAGGGTGTACTGATGCTTCTGAAATAGTTCTGAAAGTTCTAGCACATATGTTGCTTCAGGTACTATGTTTCATATATGATGAAGAGTGAGAGTTCAAATATCCTGTTAATTCCAGAGTCAAAAGGACTTGGGTTAAGCTTATGTGTTGCACTCTCTCTCACATTATCTTATCCTTGAATTTTGCAGGAGATCACAGAGGTGTTGCAGAGAGAGGTTACAGAGAGTTCAATGGAGTAATGAGAGGGTGACTAAATCAATATTAAAACTAGAGAACTAGCTATGAAGACATGGAAGTTTATATACATTCAGAGATGTTGCATCAAAAAGGAACAGGGTTGTCCAAATGCAGAAGGGAAACTACATCAGGATATGGAGATACTACAAAGAAAAGGTGTGTCATGTGGAACAATGGAATATACTAGAAGATGATGCAAGGAATGATAGAGATGGAGATGTGGAGGTCCATAGGTTAGGGTGATGATATGATAACAATGACAGAATAGAGTGACATGTGTGCAGAGATCACATGAGAGGCTCAGAGGAGACATGTAGGTTGTGGACTGCTTGGAGGGGTGAATATGGCTTCAGATGTGACTTGGAGGTGGATGACTAAGGGCACTAAGGTGGAGATTTATCAGAGGGGATCTGGGATCTAAAACCAGAGGTAGGTGATTATGGGCACTACAATATAAGATGTCTGATATCTATTGGAGGGGATCTAGTATCAAACAAGAAGGAGGGCATGGGCCATTGGTATATATATTGGAGAGCTCACTAGCAAGAGATCCTTAGGTTTTCCTCTTGGTATTGACCCCTTACTGTAAAGACAACCACTGATAGGCCTGTGGATTATCACACAGTGGTAGCAAGGGGGAAATCCTAAGTTTAGCTGCTACCATATGTACAGTAGAAAGGGGTCTTACCTAGTAAGAGGGAAATCCTAAGAGGAAACCTAGAATACCTTGCTAGTGAGTCATATGACCTATATACCCATTGTCCATACTGTCAGGGGACCACCCATTTCAAAACCCAAACTGATACTGAGCCAATCCACCCATACCAAGGATGACCAATCCAAACTGTGCATTCAAACAATAAGTGCAGCAACAGTCACTTGGCCCAGATGCAAGGTGTCCCAAACCAAGAGGCCAAGGTATCAGCCTGAGTACCATAATGCTGGATATGGATTGTGGGATCATCATACCCTGGGGCCTAATTGAAGGGTAAGGTATGCTGAGGAAGTAGAAGCAGGAAGTGGGCAACAACTATATAGATTGGATAGCTCACTAGCAAGAGATCCTAAGTTTTCCTCTTAGGATTTCCCCCTTGCTAGCCTCAGCCAACTGACTTTGGTAACCTTGGCAACCTTGGCAAGTGCTCCAGGGGTTGCCCTTGCATTAGGAAATTTTTTCCCAATAAGGACTGGGAGTCACATCACTGTACAACCACAGGCAGCTTTGGTCTGAACAAAAGCAACTCAGATAGCCTCACCTCACTTGCTTACATAATGCCAGACTCCCCCTTCTCTATAACTGCAACAGCCTCAGCAATGCACACACTACCGAGTTCCTGAGCCAAGATGGATGCCAATGAATGCTTCCAATGGTTAGAACAAGAGTTGGCTGCAAACCAAGTGGCTAATGCTGAAATCAGTAATGCATGCCTTAAGGGCAATAATGCAAAGATTAGAAAGTGAGCCAGAAAAAACAGAAAGAGAGTTCCTCAACCCCAAAGATGACCTGATACCTAGCACACATGGCCCAAGCATACCAACCCCTCGCTCTTGGCCATGCCCCAAGTTAGACCAGCATCCCCCTCAGACTTTGACAGCAACTGGGACAAAGGTCATGCATTCCTCAACTCCTGCAGCATCTATTTTGCAATCTGTTGTGATCACTTCCCAAATGATCAGGCCCATATCCATTGGGCCCTCTCCTTCTTCAAATCTGACCGAGTGGCTCAGTTCACTAATAGAATCCTCCAAACTGAGAGATCTGGCTAAGCCCACTACCTGGACTGGAACACCTTTGAGGCACATTCATGAATCAAGCCTATGTTGATCATCACCACCTCACCACCCAGAAACTCCAAAGACTGATCCCCTGTCTGTAATGTGGACGGATCCCCTAATGAAGCAGGATCTATCCAAGAGGTCATAGATATGATTCTCTGGGTAGAAGGCCATGCTGAGCATGCCACCTTTGCAGTCACCAACTTAGGCATGCAGAATATCATTCTCAGATTCACCTGGCTAGAGAAGCACAATCTGGAAATTGACTGCAAATTCAAAAGATCAAAATGATTTGATGCCTCGACCAGTGTCACACCTGCCAAGCCAAGGTTTGGGAAGAACAGAGGGAGACCCAAAAAACCAAGCAACAGATCCAGGCATGCCAAGCCAGCCTGCTTCTGAAGCTACCTGAGGAAGAGGATGAGTGGGAGGTGGGTGAGGAGCAGGGAGATGTCAGGCCAGGGTGGCCTTAGGATGAATTGGAGGAAGGAGACAGGCTGATATATGTGATGCTGCCACCTGAACCTGAATACATCCAACCCATGAAAATGACCTCACAGAGACTAGCAGCAGCACACTACAAGAACACCCAAGCCAAGACTGAGATCCCAGACTACCTCCAGGAGTTTGAAAGCATGTTTGCTAAGGAATCTTTTGACAAACTCCACAAACAAAGGATCTATGATCATGCCATTGAGCTAGAACCAGGCTCACACCCAGTCAACTGCAAGGTGTGTAATTAAGAGTGTTTTTGGGGTGTGGGGTGGTTTCTAACTGAAGAATGGTATTCTGGGAGTCGAATGTGATTCTAATATAAGGATGTATGCTGTGTATCAACTGTGTAATGGTCTGGGGATCTCTTGCCTTTAGCACCTGTACTGAGAGGTCAGCTCTAGTATCTGTGTGGAATGTAAATTCAATAACAAATGTGTTATTGACCCTGTGTGCTCAAAACTTTGTGAGAGGCTTCTGATAGTAACTGATAACTTCTCTGAATTTATTCAGGTCTAAAACGATGAGCGTTCTGTGGGGAACATGATTTTGATGTTAGCAAAGCGCCAATGAAGTCAAGGAGCAGTTGATGCTTTGTAGGCAAGAAGAACTGGTTTATCTACTATGTCCTAGGCTATTTCTTCTACAAAGTTGCAATCCTGACATGTTATGAGCGAAAGAAAGAAATAAACCTCTTTGGGATAGATGTGTCAAAGTCCCATGCTATACATATCACTGTGTTGCATATTTTGCTCCCTATTTCCAATTGGTAGCCTCTGAAAATACTTGAGTCTTCTCTTTGGTATTTATTCTTGTTGTTCCAATTGTTCCATTGAGTCCCGGTTGCTTCTATTGGTTCCAATGCACCAGCCAATTCCCGTGACCACATACATGTGCCCCTTTCTCTCCTGTCTCAACCCCTGAGTCCTCTGGTCATCTTGTATACCATTTCTATTCCTTCCATCTCTTATTTCCACCGTGACTGCTGCCTGCTCATTCCAGGGTTGACCCTGTGGGTCCTTTCCATTCCTTTTGTCCCCTAGCCACCCAGGCACTTCCCTGCCCCAGGACCAAAGTGCTGTACCCGCATAGTATCTAAAATGTTCTGTAACTATGAGGGATGAAGCTATTGACTTGGTTTCTTTTGGGGATTGTCGGTGTGAGTGTCTACTTGGATTCTGGGCACATATACTGGGTAGGGGAGTCTGTGTTCTTTTCAACTATTTGTTTTTGTACTTTTCTTCTATGTATTGTATCTAATGTGTAGAATTAGATATTTTATAACAAGGTGTACCCCATGTCCCCATTGGAACAGGCCCAGCTCAACAACTTTGTCCAGGAGAACCTAGTCACAGGATGTATTCAGCCATCTAAGTCCCCAATGGCCCTTCATCAAAAAGAAGGATAGCTTGCTTCGGCTCATACAGGACTACAGATACTTGAATTCCATGACCATAAAGAATTGGTACCCACTCCCCCTTATAGGGGTACATAAACAGGAAACAACAAACTGAACAGATGAACTCCAAGCTGAACCCTGACAGGAGGGCAATGAGTGGAAGGCTGTGTTCCAAATGAACCAAGGACTGTTTAACTGCTGGTGATGTTCTTTGGGTTCACTAACAGCCCAGCTACATTTCAAACAATGATGAATGAGCTCTTCCAGGACCTCATCATGGAAGGGGTCATTTGTGTGTACATTGATGACATCCTCATCTATTCAGAGATCTGAGCAAAACACTGAGCAATCATGAGACAAGTGTTAGAGTGCCTCCAAGAAAACAAACTCTACCTGAGGAAGGAGAAGTGCAGGTTTGAGCAGACATACATAGAGTACCTTGGGCTGATCATCTCAGAAGGGAAGGTGGAGATGGACCTGGTGAAGATTCAAGGTGTGACCAAGTGGCCAAGACCAGCAAACCAAAAGGAAGTGCAATCCTTCTTGGGTTTGCAAACTTCTACTGGTGGTTCATCAAGGACTTCTCACTTCATGCTTGACCCTTGTTCAATCTCATAAAGAAAGGGGAACAGTAGAAGTGGGGAGAGATTGAGGAAGCAGTGCTCCAGAAGCTGAAGGATCAAATCACTCTGGCCCCTGTCTTGGTGTTCCCAGATGACTCACAAATGTACTGAGTGGAAGCTAATGCCTCAGACTTTGCAACAGGAGCCACCCTCTCACAACAGTCACCTGAGGACAGGATGTGGCACCCAATTGCCTTTTTCTCTAAAAGCCTAAGTCCAGTTGAATGGAACTACAAGATTTATGACAAGGAAATGTTGGCCATCATACAGGCATTAGAAGAATGATGGCACTTCCTAGAGGGTGCCCAGCTCAAGTTTGAAATCTAGATGGATCATAAGAATTTGGAGTATTTCTGGACCTTGAAGAAGCTCAACTGAAGGAAAGTGAGATGGTCCCTTAACCTATCTTGGTTTGACTTTGTGCTCCACCATTGGCTGGGCTAAAGCATGGGCAAAGTGGATGCACTCTCAAGGAGATCAGACCATAGCACAGGCACAGGGAATAATGAAGATGTGACCCTCCTTTGGCCAGACCTGTTCACAATCCATGCCTTAGAAGGGGTCACAGCATAGAGGATATTCAAGTGCACCTCCGAAAATCTGGACCCAAGGATCCCATGGCCAAAGTGATCACTGAGTTGAGGAAGGGTCATGACTGGTCAGTATGCTCAGCCAAATGGAGCAAACAGGAAGGTCTCTTACCCTTCAGAGGGAGGATCTACATCCCCAATGATCCCGAGCTGAGACAGTGAATTGTATCATAACATCACAACATGTGGGTGATGGGACACATGGGAAGGTAAAAAATGCTCAAACTTGTGTCATGAAACTACTGGTGGCCACAGATTTCTCAGTATGTGGGGAAATACATGAAGCCCTGCAACCTCTGCACCCAAACCAAGGCCCAAAGGCAGCTGCTGATGGGAGAAGTTGACCTGCTCCTGATCCCCAAATCTTGGTGGGATACTATCAGTGTGGATTTCATAGTCAAGCTCCCCCAGGCTCATGGCTACAATGCAATGATGAATGTGGTGGACTCAGCCGGCAAAAGGGCACATTTCCTCCCTATGAACATGACCATCATAGCACTCAGAGTGGCTTGGGACTACCTTACACACATGTAGAAATTGCACAGGCTCCTGAAGCGAGTCATCTCTGGCTGAGGTCCACAGTTCATTTCCAAATTCACTTGCAAACTATATCAGCTCCTTGGAATCAAACTCATGGCCACAATAGCATACCACCCTCAAGTGGATGGCCAAACTGAGTGTGTCAACCAGGAACATGAACAGTACCTTCACTTATTTGTCAATGAGTGACAGGATGACTGGGACAATATCTCCTACCATTGGCCAAGTTCCAATACAACAATCACATACACTCAGTCACCCAGCAAACTCCACTCATGTTAGACACTGGGAGACACCCACACATGGGCTTTGAGCCCCAAGAACCTGAGTCCCAAACTGAGACAGTGAATGAGTTCAAAGACAGGATGGAGAAATTGTTGGAAGTAGCAAAATCAGCACTGGTCAAAGCAAAGGACAATATGGCTCAGTACTACAACCAGCACCATGTCCCCACCCCCAAGTATTGCATAGGCAACTGAATCTTCCTTGACAGATTGGATATTCACACAACTCAACCTTCCCAGAAACTCAGTCATTGCTACCTCAGGCCATACATCATCCAGTGCTGAGTAGGGAAGCACTTGTACAAGCTCCAACTTCCCCCATCCATGTCCCAGCCTCACCCAGTCTTCAATGTGGTCAAACTCCTCCCAGCCACTGAGGACCTGATACCTGGTCAGAGGGCTGAGCTGCCCCTGCTGCCCAAGCTAGTGGATGGAGAGGAGCACTACATGGTAGAGAAGGTGTTAGACAGTTGGTTGATGAGGGGTCAACTCTAATTTCTAGTGAAGTGGGAGGGTGTTAAGAATGGCCGAGCTGAGGTTCTTGCATATACTCAAGTGAGGTTGTAACTTCAGGTGAGGTTCAGAGTAGGGCTTGGCTTCAGCTTATGTGCTGCACCATCCAGATCTCGTAGATTCCCTAATTTCTGAGGGAAAAGTCTAACAGGATACTCAGGGTAATCTTAGTTGATTTTCTGACTGCAGAACTACTAATTTACATACACATTATGTATGAGATTAGTATTTCAAATTAGTCAGAATGATTTCAAATCAGAGAACAAGGGGATTTCCAGAACGGGAATTAAAAAAAGGTGAGGTGAAATGGGGATAAGGTTTGGGTGAGGTGAAATGGGGATAAGGTTTGGGTGAGGTGTGTTACAAAGATTGTTGTGTGAGGCAACGGAAATTACTAGAATAGGAAAGTATAACATGAGTGGAATTGTGAAGCGAATAAACGAAGTGAGGTCTAGAACTAGGATGAGTAAATACAGGGACTGAGTGGGGTTTCTAGAAAAGGAAAGAAAACACTTAATCATAAATGACTAAGTGGATGGAGATCTTATGGAACAAGATCCTAACAGAGGGGTATGGATATGAAGAGAACACTTGGGTAGCAGAGGAGGAAATGTCAGCACTGGTGAAGGTATGGGAACTCTACCATTCACACCTGGGAGCACCCTGAAGCATCTGATTGATGGTTTTCAAATTGATTCTTGCATGTGCTTTGAGGATGCAGCACTCTAGAAGGGGGAGTGATGTCAGGGGACCACCTGTTTCAAAACCAGAACCAATACTGAGCTGATCTACCCATAGTGAGGATGAATGAGCTGAACCATGCATTCAAACAATAAATGCAGCAACAGTTTCTCAGCCCAGATGCAAGGTGTCCCAAAATGAGATGCCGAGGTGTTGGTCTGAGTACCATAACACTGGATATGAATTGTGGGTTCATCATACCTTTGGGCCCAATCAAAGGGTAAGGTATGCTGAGGAAGTAGAAGCAGGAAGCAGGCAATGACTATATAGATTGCATTGCTCAACAGCAAGGGATCCTAAGTTTTCCTCTTAGGATTTCCCCCTTGCTAGCCTCAGCCACATGACTTTGGTAACCTTGGCAAGTGCTCCAGGGGTTGCTCTTACACATACCCTCCTTCCTCAACATACCTTACCCCTCCCTTGGGCCCAAAGCCAACTTCCCAGCACCTAGGCTTAGGTTTGGGTATTCAGTCTGAGGTATATCTGTCTAGGCTGAGTTCTTTATATTAGTCTGAGTGAGCTCTGTTTCAGGTTGAGTTGATCCCTCCTCAGCCCTCCTCTGTCCTCTGTCCTCAGTTACTAACCTCAGGTCTCTGCATTCAACTTAAGAAACTTTGGGGGTAAGTGCCTGGCTTCCCAGAGGGCCTGAAGGTTCAAAATCCTCAGGTGTAACCCTTGGGTCTGTCAGTACACATTCAGGTGAACTAGTTCAGGTTCAGTTTGGTGCTTGAATATGGATTATCCCCTGACACTTGCTAGCACCATGTAGATAATCCACAGGCACAACAGGGGTTGCCATTACAGTTTGGAGATTACAAGAAGGAGTATAAATCTATATTAAAACTAGTCAAACTATCTATGAAAGTATGAAGGTTTATACACATGTGAAAGCCCTTGTATTTAAAAAGAACAACATAGTCCAAATGTGGAGAGATAATATGATGGACTACAGATTTACTACAAGGGGAGAACACATCATAAGAACAATGGAATATAATAGAAGGTTCAGGGGGTGTGATGTAATTAATGACAGGTGATGACAGAGGAGGATGATATGGAGGCTAGGTGTCATGTGAGGACTTTGGTGTTGGTGAGTGTCTCAGTGTGAACATGTATGTATGATAAGGCTTCAGAGGGTCAAGTGTGCCCCAGGTATGAATCAGAGGTGTGTGATTATGGGCAATATGACATGTGATGTCTGATATCTATTAGAAGGGACCCAGGATCTAACATAAGATCACACAACACTGATATATGTCCAATATATAGAAAAAAGGTATAATACAGTGTTACAAGTACTGAAGAAGCATTTCTTTATTCTGAGAATTACCCAAATTTGTTTGTAGCCTTAAAAGACTTATGCTAGTATTAAAAGATATACAAGCTCATACCTGGTTTGGGCATTGTTGCTGATGATGGTGTTCCTCATTACTCCAGCCAATGCTGAATTGAGTCTATAAGAGAAGTCTGTAATACTCTGCTCTCATTCCTGTATGTATTAAATTCTTCAACAATCCATTGCCTCTAAGAGAAAGTCTACATAAAATAAAATTGGATAATTTTTTAGTATAAATTACAATAATTGCAGTATAATTGAGGACGACTATCTATAACACATAATCAGCTAACACAATGATATGCATATATGTGCCCAATGAATTTTAGGATATTATCCTGAGCTTGCGGTCAATGCTATCATGCTGCTTATTTTTCTCCAATACATAAATTGCCATCTCTCCAGTGTATCTACACTTCTTCAACCAAATCTGCAAAAAAACATTAAAACAATACAGAGAATTGTAACAACCCGCCAGAGATGAAATAAAGAAGAAAGAGGCTTACCAGGATCTTGCGATGCCGCAGGAGGCGAGTTCTCCAACTCTCCCAGACTCCTGCCAGCCCAAGGATATTCATCGAGGTTAATGCGATCTGTTTTGGAGGCGGGGAGATCCTGTAACTCGATTTCGTTTGACGAGGGAATTCCAGTATCAAGTGACTTGGTGAGGTTCTGGTCGCCGAATTCATCCATGATGGCATTGTGGATCCGTTGTGTAGCTGCATGGAAGCTGCCTACAGGATGGGACAAGGAGTGGGTGGTGCCATTGGGGTGTAAATGCTTCTCTTGGAGGTTCAAATGTATTCGACAAATGATGATGGTAGACAAGCTATATGAGTTATCAGTCAAGTGACCCGAATAGTTGCATTTCAGGGTTCTGACCTGTCCTGCACGGGAGTAAGAACGCCGCCAATGCTAGGCTATCGACATTTCATTAATTTATTTTTCACACCCATTATGTCTAATAAAGCATTTACCCTTAAGGCCTGTCATAATCATTGTTCAGCCAATCATATGCAACATGACATCAAGGAATACCTTGGTTATGATGGTGGTGGTTAGTGTTATTGTTAGCACGATTCTGGTTGTAGATTAGAAGTAGTATCGGAAAAACAATTATAAAACAGATACCCGTATCGTATCAAACCTTAATAATAATTAACCGCGATAAACGATAGCAATGATAGCACTGGAATACGTACTTTGCTCAACGAAAACCTGAGTCAATGACTTTATGTGAAGTGTTTGAAACTCTCTCAACTCCCTCAGGTTTCTCAAGGAATTAGAAACAATCACTGCAACAACTACTGTGTCGACAAGAATGATGGATACATTAGAAATGATGTTCACTAGAGAATGCATAAGCAGAAAAAGAGAGTTGAAACGAGGTAAGCCTCACTTCTGAAAACTATGTGAATAGACATGTGTAGGAATACAATCGACATAACTCACAAGTTAAGCTGTTTCAGCTCCATATCATTTGGTGTACAGTTGTTTATTTTTGCAAAAACCTATGCAGTGCAGTACAAGTGTTTTATTTATTTGTCATGACAAAGTGGGAACATGCAATACATACCACGTTGGCTCCATTGCTAATCATAAATAAAAGACCAAGCACCAGAACAGTCACTTTCTTGAGCTTGGAAACGGCATATGCCCGTGCCGTTAAAATCCCTGGTAGAATAGATAGATAAATTTTTGAGTGAGAAATTAGAGCCGTTGTCACCTTGTACTCCTATAACAGCTAGAATACCCATGCTATCACTGATGTCACTCATGTGATTACATACACTGTTTTGACATTATATTCTGTGTTAGACATCATGAAAGTCTTACTAGACACATGTGTGAACTCTTTGCAATCCATGGCATAGAACTACTCACCTTGATAGCTAGGTTTGGGAAACTGTTGATTACTGAAGCCATCACGAAGAGGACAATGATTGGATAGCGAGCCAATAGATAAAGGGGTGATCCTAATCTAAACATTTTCTTCCAGATATGTTGTCTTTCATGAGGGAGCATAAGGAGTGTATCATATACAACAAGGGCTATTTGAAACAGTAAGAATACAATAAGAAATTACATCTGGACTTACTCAACATAGCAATCTCGACATAGTTCAAAGCCAAACTGTCCGGATCATAAATTTCCTCCAAAACGAACAATTTAGGGTACTCACGAATCTGTTGCCTGCTGGACGAAGACTTGATTACTCTCTTGAGAGGACATTCGGCAAGTGAATTTTGAGACACACTGGATCGTATGTTGGAATGAGAGGCTGATGGATAGCAGCAGAATGTGCAAGCTTTATAAGATTCATGGCTGGGTGAAGGGAATGGATATTATTTCAGCCAACAAAGATAATATCTCTGGGAATATCACTTGATGATTGATGAGGTGTAGAGGCAGCAACGCAATAGAAGTCATTTGTGAAATATGGAAACAAGTATTTTGAAATAGCCTTACAGCAAACAGTAAATCTTCTTTGTCGTTTCTGAGTTCCGTTCTCAACTCAACAATCTAAAACCTCCTTCGAAAACACTGTCAGAGGAAATAAGAATAGAACTCGTTCAACACTTATCAACCCTTCCTCCCACCCCAAAGAAGTGGCACATCAGCCAATGCGAGGGGCTTGAGCCGTCTGTGTTACCAACATACCGGTGACACACAATTTGTAGCCGTAGCCGTATACCTGTTTCCACTGATCATTTCGTTTCACCTCACCCTAGTAGTTCTTGATAGATGTCTGACGGAGTAAGCACAAATGACAGATTCATGGGCATCACGATGTTGATCTTCGATTTGAATATAAAGATATTCGAGAAAATACCCTCACAATTGTTCCGAGTACCTACCGTCAGCGAATATCAACACCGTTGTTACGAAACTTACATATTTAGAGTAGAACACGTTTCCTTAAACCGCGCCAGACGTTGACGAAATGATCTCTCTGCAGAGTGTGAATTAGACAATTGCTTTTGCACAGCTTAGTAGGTAGCTAGTCACTGAAAAGGAAGAGATTGTATTATGGCCGTCCGATGGTGGGATACACGAGATAGCGGACATGCGAGAACGATGTACATCTCTTTTCGCTAATTTCGTTGACGTATGGATGAGAGAGTCTGATGTACGAAAGATATATAAGGCAAATCCTCTCAGGACCTATTTATAGCAAACACCACCTTTGACAATTATATCTAGTGGCATTAGAACCTGATGGTTTATATAAAGCCAAGTGCTCATCTGCACAGAGTGGCTTGCGGAAAATTATTCAGGAATAAGTATATGGACTAGCTGAACGATCAACGCATCCTGTTGCAACTTCGATTTTATGTAACCATTAGTAATAGTGACACCAGTGAGTCGGAACCCAAATCTTGTGACTCAAATCTAAGCTGGAAGCCTTCTCGAACTGTTGCCTCAGTAAAAACATGATGCGACCTTAGCCCCTGGTAGCAGGATATGTTTCCCAAGCCTGGTGGCATCCACACCTTCGTATTCATTATTCAAGTCCTTCAATTCGGAACGACACGTCGGTGTCACCTCAAAAAAAGAAAGAAAGAAAGAAAGAAAGAAAGAAAGAAAAAAAGAAAAAAAAAAGACTTTGTATAGGGTCCTTACATGACACTGAACCCCACACTATCCTCTTTTGTTATCACACATGTCACCACCATTTTCATTAATTCTGTTACACCCCCAAACTTTCCAGTATGTTTCATTCCTTATGACATGCTCTCCCCTTGTAGTAGTAAATCTGTAGTCAGTTATATTATCTTTTCCACATTCAGATTACCATGTTCTTTTTAAATACAAGGGCCTCCACATGTATATAAACCTCCATACCTTTATAGCTAGTTTACTAGTTCAAATCAATTTAGTCTCCCTCTCATATTCTCCAAAATGCTCTGAACCTCTACTCTGAAATTAGGGACAAATGATCTAGGTGGGCACAACACATAAGTTGAAGCCAAGTCTGTGAGGGAAACACTATTGACAAGGTCACAATAACAAGATACTCCAATATTTATGAGCTGATAAGGGATATTCCACCTGGTGTAGAGGTAATCCTCAGTTTATAAAAGGTTTATTGGCAACAAATACACAGAAAGCCTACCTGGTGTGGTGGTAATCCTCAGAGATCAAGCTGAGGAGACACCATCACACCAGTCACAACCCTATGTCCTACTCCAGTGCTTACTACATAATCAAAGATGTGAATCCAAATAGGAAAATATCAACTAAACCCTCACATTACCCCCCTCTCAATGCACAATGTCTCAGCATGGCCTTCAAGAATGAACTATCGCTGCTTCAAGAAGTTTTGGCTCAAATGGGCCTTTGAGGATAGATTCAATGGAAACGTCACCCAAGGTACCCCTTCAGGGTTTCCCAGAATGAGGAGAGGGTGGAGGTTTGATTCAACTCAATCATCACCCCATGATACAGTGGGAGGATGAAAGAGTAAATGGTGCTGGCATTGCTGTGGTTCTGGAACAGTGCCATCTCTGTGAGCTGCCCAGTGAAGTTACAAGCCCTTCTCTCAGTGAATCCCTCAAATATAAAGGGGGTAAGGGACACACCTAGGAATAATGGGTCTCTAGCTTCATAGGGCTGATAGGCTGTAAGTTTCTCCCACCAGGGAAGAAATATAATGGGTTTGGGTTGGACTGACATGTTAAAAAATCTCATAATTTTAATAATGTCTCTTGGTTTGAAGGACCAGTGCAATGATAAGGGGTAGGATTCAAGAGGGATGAGGCTCTGCTGGCTGGATTGGATGGACATGTAGTGGTGAGTGGGTGGAGAGATGGTCAATAGTGAGTGTTTATATAAGTTTGAGTGAAATGAATAAGGTGTAAGGTGGAACTTCACTTATTTTTGGGGTTGAGTGTCACATGTTTGGTTCCTTCCTCCTGTCCAATCAAAGAGGTGCCATTTGGGTGCTTCTGTGAAATTCTCTAAGGTTAGAAAGAAGAGGGTAGCACATAGGGTAGCTGATATACACTGTGGAGCTTCAGGGATTTGCTGATGAAATTCCTTGATTAAGTTGGTTCACTCCAGAGACATCCTTCACAGGTAGCCAGAGGTCATCCACAGCTCCGTAACCCTTCCAGCTCACTAAATACTCCTGTCATCCTTGGTGAACCCTGCTGTCTAGGATACTCTCAACTTCATACTTGGGGACTCTATCTTGGATAACAGGAGGAGGAGGGGGTTGAACATGTTATTCTTGGATTGGATCCTCTTGGTAGGGAAATAGGAAATTGACAGAGGAGACAGAATGGATGCAACCAAAGGATGGTGGAAGTTGGAGGCTATAGGCATTCTGTGATACAACCTTGTTCACTACATAAGGATCCAACCATTTATGATCTAACTTCTTCATTGGGTGAGTGGTTGTAATTTTTTGTGAATTTAGCCAGACTTTATCACCAATCCTGTATGCGAGAGCAGCCTGGCAGTGTAGATCATAGAATCATACCATGTCATCTGCAGCCTTTAACAGGGCAGAGCACACTTCATTAGTGACCATCTTCATGTGAGCGGTGAATTAATCCAGTGCTTCTAATCAGGTCTCAGGTTGATTCTAGTTCAAGTCTCAGATGCTGGCTGCTGTCAAGAAATGAAGGGGTAATCTATGTTGTAGAATGGATCCAATTGTTGTATGCAAATTCATCAAGAGAGATCCATTCTAACCATTCATCTTGATGTTGATTGATAAAAAGTTGGAGGTATTGCTCAATTTCCTGATTAACCCATTCTGTTTGGCCATCAGACTGTAGGTGATAAGCCATTGAGGCTGTGACCTTGATACCTAAGAGCTTGTTTAGTTCTCACATGAACTGGGAGACAAATTGGGTGTCGTGTCATGGTCACTGATGACCTCCTCAGGTAGACCATGGAGCTTCCACACAGGATCATGGAATAGTCAGGCAATCCCTACTGAGTTCACATCTGATGTGGTAGGGATGACATGTGCATGTTTGGAGAGGTGGTCTACTGTGACAAGGAAGGCATTGTAGCCATGACTGTGTTGAGATGAAAAGAACAACCAGACTGGAAATTAAACCCAGGGCTATAGAAAATATAGCTATGATGTTAACCACTATACCATCTAGTCCACATGGGTAACCTTTCAGGATGACTCCTTGAGTAAAGACAACTCTGTCTTACAAGTTGAGTACAGAACCCTATTTAGTTATCAGATTGTCAATACTACTCATAGAGCTCTGTATGTATATTGTCTTAGCTTCCAAAGACTTTACTTAGAGATATGCCTAGTATGTGGGATTAGACAATCCAACAGACTGATGGGTAGTGCTGTGATTATATTGACAGTGATGACTTGTCATCTGTGGTCTGGATTGCAATTGGGAAGGAGCTTTCCAACAGGGGGAGTAGGGAAGGCTTTTGTCCTGTTACAAGGGTCACAAGCCTTTACATACTTGGCAATGTACTCTCTCATGCCTGGCCACCAATAGCTCCAAGACACAAGTTCAGTTGTCTTCCAGCAACCAAGATGACCAGTGGTGTTTGCATCATGGTGTGACTTGAGGATGTCATGTTGTAATTTGGAGTCAAGAGGGACATATACCTTGCCATGGTAAAGAAATAAGACCATTCTTCTCCTTGAAGATTTCCAGATGACCCAAGTTCTTTGAGAGCCTTTATGAACATCTCATCTTGATCTGTGCAGTGCCTGACTCTGTCAAGAAGTTCATTGGCCTTGCTGTTAACTAGTTGTGCACCTGTGGCATTAACATGGAACATGTTAGGTTGAAGTAGAATTTGGTTTTTATTATCTTCCTCCCCCTGCTTATGATCTACCTACCTGTCTTGAGAGCACATCAGGTTTAGTTGAATAGTGACCAGTATGGTGGATGAATTCAAAATCAAAATGAGAGAGGTAGAGTGACTGTGAGGGCGATGCTATTGACAAGGTCACGACAATAAGATACTCCAATATTTAGTGAGCTGATAAGGGTATTTTCCACCTGGTGTAGCAGTAATCCTCAGTTTATACAAGGTTACTAGCAATAAATACATAGAGAGCCCACCTGGTGTAGTGGTAATCCTCAGAGATCAAGCTGAGGGGTAGCTGTTACACCAGTCACACTTATATACCCTAATGGAAGGTCACGGAAGGTCATAGAAGGTGATGGAAGGTTCTGGAAAGTCCTGGAAAGTTATGGAAAGTTATGGAAAGTGATGGAAGGTTACAGAAAATCATGGAAGGTTCCAGAAAGTGGCAGAAAGTCATGGAAGGAAATCAACAAGAAACAACAACTGACAATGAACTCCGAGTTGAACAGGACAGTGACCAGCAAGCTTGGTGATGGTTTAGATTCCATGCAGAGCAAAGGTAGGTGAGGTTTTGATGGTCATTGAGGATCTCAATTTTGTACTTGGTTCCTTCTAGGATATGATCCCATTCTTCTAGACCATGGATAACAGAGAGTAATTCCTTGTCATGGATATCATAGTTGTATTCTGTGTCTGAAAAACCCTTTGAGACAAATCCAATGGGTCTCCATTTTCCATTGTCACAGAGTTGAGACAGTACAGCACCTGTTGCATATGCTAAGGCATCCATTTCTAAGCAAAAGTGCTTAGTCTGGTCTGGGAGTACAAGGATAGGGGTAGAGGTGATGAGGTTTTAAGTTCATCAAAGGCAACTTGTTCTGGTCCATCTGGTATCCAAGACCTGTTAAGTGTGTGGACACATGCCCTTGGTTCGGGTGGTTCAGCTTGGTCCAATGAGCTGAAGTGAATGTGGCATTGGCTTCAACGTACTCACATTATGCCTATCTACCTGCCCATGCCACTGGATTTTGGACTGATGCTCAGTAGGGTTCTGAGAGGCTCATTACCAAACAATTGGACTACTGAATTAAGGACTAATAGCATATGTCTAACTTGGTTGATAATCTGAACAGAGAATACATACATGAGACTAATTACTTATATAGAAAATGAGTTGCCATAAGGTTTTCAACAATGTTGTATAAGGTATGGAAATGAGAATGTAAGATATGGATGTAAGAATAGGTAAAACATGAAGAGTGGGCATACATGCCCATATATGTACTGAAGGTAACCAAAGTGAAGCAAATGAATGAAAGAGAATATAACAAAGTGGGATTTACCAAACTGAACCAAATGTACTTATATGACTTGTAAGTTGGTAACTTGTTATATAGTATGCAAGGACTTTGGTCGGTATGACCGAGTGGACCAAGGCTTGGTAGATCATACTTTGACAAGACCACTGTGTATTGGCTTTGGTGAGGTTGTTCAGGGGTTTGGAAATATGAGAGAAGTTGTCCACAAATCAATGATAGAAGTTGACAAATCCAAGGAAGGATCTCACTTCAGTGACATTGGGTGGGATTGGCCAGTTGTGTACTCCTGCTACCTTCACTGAGGTGTTTGAGTTTATCAAAGGCAGCTTGCTCTGGTCTATCTGGTGCCCAAGACCATTGTGTATTGGCTTTGGTGAGATTGTTCAGGGGTTTGGCAATGTGAGAGAAGTTGTCCACAAATCAATGACAGAAGTTGACAAATTCAAGGAAGGATCTCACCTCAGTGACATTGCGTGGGGTTGGCCAGTCATGTACTCCTGCTACCTTCACTGGGTTCATTGCCACCTTCTCTGCTGAGAGGATAAGTCCAAGGTATTCCACTTCTAGTGGTTCAAATACACATTTCTCCAGTTTCAGGTATAAGTTGTTGGAGCAAAGGATTTCAAGGACTTGTTGTATGGTCTTTTGATGGGCTTTAAGGGATTCTGTGAAGATGAGTATGTCATCTATGAACATTACTACAACCCCTTCATTGATGAGTTCCTTGAAGATTTCATTCATCATCATTTGAAAGGTGGCTGGGGAAGGCACTATTTTCCTCCAGGGAGTAGGTGTCAGGGGACCACCTGTTTCAAATCCCAAGCTGATACCCAGCTGATACATCCATACCAAGGGTTACCAAACTGAATCACACATTCAGCAATAAGTGATACCACAACATCTTGGTCCAAATATGAGACATACCAAACTGAGAGGCCAAGGCATTGGCCCAAGCACCATAGCACCAGATACAGATTGTGGGACCATCATACCTTTAGGTTCAATTGAGGGACCGAGAGGCAAATGATACATCCATGGAGGCCAGCAAAGGTGATGTACATATAAAACCCTGACCCCTCACAAAGGCCCCCAAACCTCATCAGCTGATTGCCTGACTACACCACCCATCCTCCTGCTACTGAAAGAAGGCCCAGTTCCCATGGAGGTAGACTGAGCCTGAACCTGAGTCATGCTCCCAAGTATTTGCCATTGATGCAAGAAGCCTGGTCACAATGCCTGGGAATGTCTTCTGTCATTCAACATTAGGACCATGAATTGAGAAGAGTGACTAGAGCTGCTACTGGAGTTGTTAGCACTGGCTAATATATCCAACACCCCATTGGCTGAGGCCAAGGGCCAGACTGAGATTGTGGAAGAATCAGAAAGGGAAGAAGAGGGTTTTGGAGCCTCCAGTAGGTTAATAGTGTGCCCCTGCTGCCTGTACATAATCAGTTCTCCTGTTTAAAGGTAGAGAGTGAGACATCCCCTGTTAAAACCCACCAAACCTAGACCAAGATTATTATACCAAAACCTAACACCACTTCTAAAACTCCAAAGCCCCCTTGGGTATGGCTCCAAAGGTGGGAGAGGAAACTCCCTAAGAGATACATGCTACCATCCACCCCAAGCTCAAAATCCCTAGTCCTCAAAGTAGAGATTCAAATGACCAACACTGCCAAGGTCATATTGGGACCAGCCCTTGTAGATTGTGGGGCCACCAGACAGTTCATGAGCCTAAGATACATGGAATGCCACTGCCTTACTGCCTAGAAGCTCCAGAGACCAATACCAGTCTACAATATAGATGGGTCCCCAAATGAGACCAGATCCATGTGAGAGGTTGTGGACATGATCCTTCAGGTAGATGGACACACAGAAAGGACCACCTTCATTGTCACCAACTTAGGCAGCCAAGATCTCATCCTGGGGTTCACCTGGCTAGAAAAACACAATCCTGAGATTGACTGGCAAACCCACAAGGTCAAGATGAGCTGATGCCCCACAAAGTGCCACACATGCTGAGCTGAGGTCTGAGAGGAGCAGAAGGAAGCCTGCAAAGTTGAACAACAGATCTGGATGTGCCAAGCTGGCCTGTTTCTGAAGCTACCCAAGGAAGAGGATGATTCCAGGCCAGAGGGGCACTGGCATTAGTTAGAGGAAGGAGACAGGTTGATGTATGTGATGCTGCTGCCCAAACATGAGTACATCTGAGCCATGCAGACACCCTCACAGAGGCTGGTGGAAGCACACTACAAGAATACCCAAGCCAAGACTGAGATCCTGGATTACCTCCAAGAGTTTGAAAGCATGTTTGTGAAGGAGTCCTTTGACAAACTTCCCAAGCAAAGGATCTGTGATCACACCATTGAGCTGGAACCAGGCTCAAACCCCATCAACTGCAAGGTGTACCCCATGTCCCTGTTGGAGCAAGCCCAGCTCAATGATTTCATCCAAGAGAACCTAGACATGGGACATATTTGGCCGTCTAAGTCCCCAATAGTGTCCCTGGTGTCTTTCATCAAGAAAAAGGATGGCTTGCTTCAGCTCATACAAGACTACCAACACTTGAATGCCATGACCATAAAGAATTGGTACCCACTCCCTTTCATACCTGAGCTCATTAACCAGCTCAAGGGAGTGAAGTACTTCAAAAAGCTTGACATTCAGTGGGGCTACACCAATGTTCAGATTAAAGAGGGAGATGAGTGGAAGGCCATCTTTCAAACAAACCAAGGGCTGTTAGAGCCACTGGTGATGTTCTTCGGGCTCACTAACAGCCTGGCCACATTCCAAATGATGATGAACAAGATCTTTCAGGACCTCATCATGGAAGGGTCATTTGTGTATACATTGATGACATTCTCATCTATTCAAAAACCCAAGCCAAACATCAAAAGATTACATGGCAAGTGTTGGAATGCCTCCAAGAGAACAAGCTCTCCCTGAGGAAGGAGAAATGCGAGTTGAAGCAGACATGCATCAAGTACCTCAGGTTGATCATCTTGGAGGGAGAGGTAGAGATGAACCTGATAAATATTTAGGGCATGACCAAATGGCCTTGGCCAACGAACCAAAAAGAAGTACAATCCTTTCTTGGGTTCACCAACTTCTACCATTGATTCATCAAGGACTTCTCACTCCACACTTGACCCTTGTTCAATCTCACAAAGAAAGGAGAACAGTGGAAGTGGGGCAGGGCTGAAGAGATGGTGCTCAAGAAGTTGAATGGTCAGATCACCTTGGCCCCTGTCTTGGCATTCCAAGACAACTCATGAATGTGAAGGGGACATAGAACAACTTGAGTGCTCAGTAGGTTCAGGAAAGAAGGAAGTCTAAAATAATAAACTCCTCAGTGGCTGTCAAGCACTGTTATATTTTACAATACTTAAAATAATAAACTACAATTCAAATAAAAAGAATTAGACCATAATTCTACACTAATATTACAGTTGGCTCACCTCTTCAGTGGCTGTCAAGCACTGAGGAGTAGAGACCTGTGTGAGTGAATGTTTCACTCGCGTGTACTGCTGAGCTGGCACTTTATCACCAGTCAGTACCAAGCAACTGATTTATCAGTCTTTGCCAAATTTTTGGTACACACGTGTTATCCCAAAACAGAAGTAAAAGTACATGTCACGTGAACAAAAATACAAGAAAAAGAAAGGAAAAAATTCTGACAGAGTCGGATAAAAATACAAAATTTCAAAAAATGCTTGAATACATTTAGAATTGTTCTCTTGAAGTATTGTCCAGAAATTAGCAATATATTATGCTTGAAGCTCAGATGATGTGCATTTTGCAAGTATGCACTCAACAGAATGTACCAAGTGGAAGCTGATGCCTTGGACTTTGCTACAAGAGCCACCCTCTTGCAACAGTCACCCAAGGATGGGACATGGCACCCAATCGCCTTCTTCTCCAAAAGCCTGAGTCTGGTTGAATGGAACTATGAGATCCACAACAAGGAGATACTGGTCATCATGTGAGCATTAGAGGAGTTGTGGCACTTCCTGGAAGGGGCCCAGCTCAAATTCAAGATCTGGACAGATCACAAGAACTTGGAATACTTCCGGACCTTGAAGAAGGTGAACTGAAATCAGGTGAGATGGTCCCTCTATCTCTCTCGGTTCAACTTCATGCTCCACCATCAACCAGGCCAGAGCATGGGCAAGGTGGATGCACTCTTGAGGAGATCAGATCATGGCACAGGTGCAGAGGATAATGAAGATGTGACCCTCCTTTTCCCAGACCTGTTTGCAATCTGGGCCTTAGAAGGAGTCATGGTGGTGGGGAAATAGCAAGACCTCCTCCAGGATATTTGGGTGCACCTCTGAACATCCAGACCCAAGGATCCTATGGCCAAAGCAGTCACTGAGCTAGGGAAGGGCCACAACTGATCAGTACACTTGGCCAAGTGGAGCAAATGGGAAGGCCTTTTGCACTTCTGAGGAAGGATATACATCCCCAATGATCCCAAACTGAGATGACATATCATCTCTCAGCATTATGATATGCAGGAAGGTGGAAAACCCTTGAGCTCATGTCACAAAACTACTGGTGGCCACAGCTGTCTTGGTACATGGGACAGTATGTGAAGACTTGTGACCTCTGTACCCAAACCAAGGCCCAAAGGCAGCTGCTGATGGGAGAACTCAAACTGCTGCCAATCCCCAAATCTCAGTGGGACACAATCAGCATGGATTTCATAGTTGAACTCCCCCAGGCCCATGGCTATGATGTGGTGATGAATGTGGTTGACTTGGTCAGCAAGAGGGTGCACTTTCTCCCCACAAACACTAGCATCATGGTGCTTGGAGCAGCTTGACTCTACCTCATGCACATTTGGAAGTTGCATGGGCTCCAAAAGCAAGTCATTTCTGACCGAGGCCCCTAGTTCATTGCTGAATTCACTCACAAGCTCTATCAGCTCCTTGGTATCAAACTCATGGCCACAACAGCATACCACCCTCAAGCAAATGATTAAACTGAACATGTCAACCAAGAACTTGAACAGTATCTTCACCTGTTCATCAATGAACAGTAGGATGACTGGGATTATCTGCTGACCAAGTTCCAGTACAACAACCAGATACACTTGGCCACCAAACAAACTCCATTCATGTTAGACATGGGAAGGCACCCATGCATGGATTTTGAGCCCTGAGAGCAAAAAATCCCAAACCAAGATGGTGAACAAGTTCAAAGACAGGATGGAGGAGTCATTGGAAGAAGCAAAGTCAGCACTGGCCAAAGTGAAGGATGATATGGCTTGGTACTACAACCAATGCCATGTCCCCACCCCTGAGAATCACATAGGTGACCAAGTATTCCTTGATGGATTGGACATTCACATAACCTGACCCTCCTGAAAGCTCAGTCACTGTTACCTTGGGCTGTACATCATCCAGAGCCAAGTGGGGAAGCACTTGTACAGACTTCAGCTTCCCCCTTCCATGTCTCAACTTCATCTGGTGTTTAATGTGGTCAAGCTCATTTCAGTCACCAAAGACCTGATACTGGGCTGAAGAGCCAAACCACCCCTGCCACCTGAGCTGGTATATGGAGAGGAACACTATGTAGTTGAGAGGGTGTTAGACAGTCAGTTGATGAGGGGTCAACTCTACTTCCTAGTGAAGTGGGAGGGGTATGGATATGAGGAGAACACCTGGGTAGTGTAAGGGCAACTCTCCTTGAGTACCGACAAAGGAGCTTGAAGCTCATCAGACTAAGGTAGAGGGGATCCAAAGAGAACAGGGTAAGGATCCCCTTACCTAATCCACTAACTATATAGGTACTGGGCATCACAACAAGTCCAAACATAGGAGAATCAATCAATGATATGAAGTAAGAAAGGGGATGGGATAGGGAATCAAGAGATATGGAGATCTGGAGGTGTGGGATCTGGAGGTGTGGAGGTGGTCACACAGGGGCATAGGAGACTGGAGGTATCCCCCTTTCTAAGGTGCAGTGGTCCCAGTGGATGACTGATTGTGCAACAGACATCTGATACATGGAGCAATGGAGGTACAAGAAGGAGGTTGGAGATCCAGAGGTGTGGAGGTGGACATGGGAGGACCTGCTTCCCAAGGGTGTGTGAGAGATCAGCTCAGAGAGCATGCCTAAGAGGTTGGTCAGGCATGTACACAAAGAGGTTGGCCACAGGAGTATCTCCTGGGCACACTCAGAGTTGCTAGTGTGCAGGGGGGGGTCATGTGGGAGTGCACAAGAGGCCAGCTGAGAGTGTGTGAGAAAGTGATCAACCATGTGAGTGAGAGACTGGCTGAGCACCAGAGTATGCAAGGGGTTGGCCATGTGAGAGGTTGGTCAAGCATGTGCTACCTGAGCTATTCACATGAAGCTGCATAGAACCTCAGACATGATGGTCATTGGTATTAACTACCATGGGCTGGGAATGTGTAGGTGGGGCTGCATGGTGCATGTGGCTTATCCAACCTGGGTGTCAGGGGATGACCCATCTCAAGCCCTGAGCTGAAACAAACACAGCTTGGCCTAGAGTGGACCAAACAACCCGAAGTTTTTGGCAAGACCTTCTGAACCTTCAGCACCCTCAGGCCTGAGAAGCAGCTCAGAACTTACCCACAAAGTTTCCGAGCTATGAACTGAGATCTAAGGTGGGAAGCTGAGGGCCAAGGAAGGCCAGGAAGAGACC